>BQNB010007138.1:0-50113 GCA_026074375.1 Tanacetum coccineum | reverse complement strand
CATATGTTTGTTAGATGATCTCCATGTTATTTTGATCCATCTCAATACGGGTCATTAGTTAGATTGTAAATATCGAGTATGTATGTAACAACCCGAGCTTCAGGTCAAAGTTTATCCCGAGCTATGATAATTATTTTTCTACGTAATTGATTATAGTCATTTATGCTATATAAGGTTTGGTGAAAATTTCTATTTATTGGGTAATTTCAAGCCGTGATTGAGTTTTTATTTATTTTTAGCGTTCAAGAAGGCTAAAAAATTTATATTGTCGCTCCGAGAGCGTGATTATCTTATTTTTGTGTTTTATGGGTTTTTCTCAAGTTTTTGTAAAAATCGTGTTTAAAGGTCGTGTTTTACGTGATTTAACGTTTTATTAAATGTTTTAAAGTAAAAATTAGTTGGATGGAATAAAAATATTTACGAACGTGGTGTGACCCGAGCTAGTTGGCTGATATAAATAAAAGAAACACTTTGTACTAGTTTTGAGAGACTTAAAGGATCACTACTACAAAATAGAGTTAAAGTGACACTCATAAAGTGTTGTATTATGTGTTTAAAATGTTGCATTATGCATAATGTGACACTTTATCAAGTGTTACGTTATGTAACGTTGCCTTAGGTATAAGCGACACTTTCAATTGGAATGTGCAACACTTATTAAATGTGTTGCCTATGTTTACCAAATGTGATACTTTAATTTGAAACACTTTGTAAATCAAACAAAACACTTTTTATACTCAATTGTAACACTTTCACACTCAATTGCAACACTTATTACATTAAATGCAACACTCTTTATACCAAAATGCAACACTTTTTACATGTGCAACATTCTTTTTTTACTCAAGTGCAACATTTTTTGACACAATGACAACACTTTTAGATCTATGTGCAATGCTTTCTCATTATTACAACTAAATTTGCAACACTTTATTCTATGAAACGCAACACTACTAGTTGTTATTCACCATATAAGGCGACGCTTTTATAAATGATTAGTAACATTTTTTTTTCGCACAATACAATGCTAAATATGTAATATTGGTATTACACATTCTTCGAAAAGGTCTAATAATACATTAATAATTAACATTTGTTCAAACATAGGAAAAACAAGCAGAACTACGCGCGCGTTGCTGCGGGGCGTTAATTTTTCCCGCGTTGTTACGGGGCATTAATTTTTTATTTTATTATTATTTTTTATTTTTTTTGTATTTTGTGTGGGTTTATTTTTTCGGTCTCATGTTTAATAGTTTTGTTTTTTTTTCTTATATGGGTTACATGTTTAAACGTTTTTTTTGCTATATGAGGTTTTTTTAATATAATTTTATGGGATTTGGGTAAATATATATATTAAACTTCAACATTTTTTATAAAACCGTACATATGTCAGGAGCATTTCCGCAGGTATTTTTTGATCTGAATAAATCGATAGATATGTGTTATATATTTGAGAAATAAAGTTTATTATATAAAAAAATCGTAAATAGTTAGAAGTTGAAGGTACCTTTTGTAAATATTCTTTTTTTCTTATTTATATTGAACTTAAACATTTAGTCTAAAATCGTGCGTATGTCAGAAACATTGCAATATTGGGCTCGTTTTGTTCGCAATTCGAAGATCTTTCCGATGGTATTTTTTATCTGAATGAATCGTTAGATATGTGCTATATATTTGATAAATAAAGTTTATTGTATAAAAAAGACGTAAATAGTTAAAACTTGAGGGTCCGTTTTATAACTTTCCATTTTTATCATATTTATGGGCCGGTGGAAGAAATATTTTTTGTTTAAGTTGGCCCACATTTGGCCCGATGCCAAAACGACATCGGATTTGACCTCCCATAGTATATACAAGAATAGTTGTCCGCGCGTTGCTGCGGAGCGGTGTTTCTTTTATTATAGATGTGAGTGTGTTTTTTTAAATTTGTATGGTAAAATTTCAAAATTTTATAAGTGTGGTTTGCGTGTGCTAATTTTTAAAAAATTATGTGGTTAAAGGTTGTGTTTTTGGGTATTTGGGTTTTTTTAATATAATTTTATAAGATCTGAGTAAATATGTGTTAAGCATGATTGCCCGCGCGTTGATGCGGGTCGTTAAATTTTTTATTTTATTTTTTATTTTTTGCGGCTTTATTTTTCCGGTCTCATGTTTAATATTATTTTTTATATGGGCTTATGTGTTAGACGTTATGTCGTGGGTATTTTCTGATCTGAATAAGTCAATACTTTTGTAATTTTTTTTCTTATTTTGTGTCGAGGAAAATTTGTTTTTATTATTTTTGTGCAATAGTTTCTTTTTTTTTATATGGGCTTATGTGTTTAATCTCATGTCGCGGATATTTTTTGATCAGAATAAATAAGTACTTTTGTAATTTTGTTTCCTATTTTGTGTCGAACAATTTTTTTTAAAGTTGTCTAGTTAAAGAAAAAAAAAACCAAAAAATAAAAATGTCAAATGGGTCGGCCCAAAGTAAGAGTCAAATGCGCCGGTTACTGAAACACTTTACAATACTTTCCAAACATAGTATATGTATATAATAATAAGAGATTTGGAGGTGGCCCGGTGATGGGTGCAGTCACATTTGTATGGCGCCAAACCAACGTGGCAAGCATACATATAAACCAAAACAAACACCCCCTTAGTTAACAACACAATGACATTTATAATGTCAGATTGCAAAATACAAACATTGCCCAAAAAAAAATACTCAACTCGCATGACACCTCAAGGAGGAATTGAAGGTCATAAACTACCAAAGAAAACGAATACAGTATAAGAATAATCGCATCCATTTAACCAATTTTGGAACCTTCAAACATCGAAATTAGTATATGAAGCTTCGTTATCTAAATATTTTACTTCCTTAGCATACCGACGACATCCTAGAATAATACGAGTTTGATTTATATTATCTCTAAATGTGGTTTATGAAACAATACACTATCTCTTTCCTCTCGATAAATAGTTTCAGAAGGGTGTTATAATCAACATATCATACATATCTTTTGTTGGAATTGATTGTACATTTACAGAACCCGTATTAAATTGGTTTAGTTTATCAATTGTTTGGTTCATTACCGCTTTTCTCAACATCTTTTTACTTTTTCTTGATCAAATACGACGCGGATATATCACCTATTTACAAGCCTAGTAGTTTTCTGTAGATATTATTTCAATGAAGTAGTATTTAAAACCCTTGTGAAAACTTTCGATATAAGATTTGCACACCCTTTATCCCAACTATAAATTGATTATCCGTCAACATTGCCACGTTGTCGCTATATGGCCAATGACAATTCGTAAACCGTGTCACTTATTATGCCGGACCACTCATCTCTTGGCTGCTACTATGCCATCGCTTTGTACCCATACACCACACAAGTTTTTTTAACATTACACAATACACAATACATGCGCCTATAGGAAAAAAATAAAAATAAAGCTTGACTCGTAATTTTTCTTTTGAACAAACTTGACTTATACTTGAATGCTTTCTTTTAATGATCAAGATCTTCTCAAGTTTAAGTTAAACATGATCAATCATGTCTGATTTAATTTTAAAAGATCGTAAATCTTTCTTTTAATGAAAAAGAATAGCTAATAAGCGGTAAGGATCAATGATCAAAAGAATAGGAAGTATCCTTGCATGCAAGGTTGGTCCTTGTAAAATATGTCCCTTGTAAACTGTTAGATGCTATGTTTGCTAAGTAAATATCATACGAAAGCTATAAGAATATAGGATAGAAGCTAGAGAGTATTTTCATCATTTTTTAAATTTTCATTTCAAAAGGGGAAAATAGAAATGTAAGGGAGAATTGAGTATTACAAAGACAAGACACGTATATATACTCCTCCAAGATGAGTATATATACTTATTACTAAACTATTATATTTTCCCTACACTTAGTCAAACCTTGGTCAACTTTACTTAACTTTGACCAAGATAGACTTTATTACATCAAAACTACTAATAAAACTATAAACTAAACTAAGACCAATTAATAATAATAATTAACACTTTTATCGTTTCTAACAATCTCCCCCTAAGGGTTGATTATTACAGACGCTTCATCGTCGGTAGAATTGGTCTTCCATTCACAAAAGATTCCCATCTTCTCATTTGTCGTCGGTGACTTAGACGCTTGGAAATTTCTCTTTTGTATGCCTTCATTATATCTTGATCTAAATCACTTAACAATGGTGGTTTCTTCAAAACTTGGCTTTCAAACATTCTAAGCTTTACTTCATTCAACACCTTTTCCAGTGTAGCATCACAGAACTTGACAATCTCCACCAAGTACATAACTCTCTTCTCATCTTGACTGTTTAAGTAAATTAAGCCTGTTTGTGGCTCATCTACTATTGAATACGGTGCATGTTCTTCAATACCAGGGAATGTTAGTGTTGGTGCTGTTAAGTTTACCTTCATTTGATAACTTTCTATTCCCAGCTGGAAATCATGAACCCTCTCCCAGATCACACAACTTCTGATAAATGTTATCAATGAGTTCATTAACTTGATTTTCTGATTATCAATTTCCTTGCTTCGACAGAGATAATACAAGTCTTCAATGTCGTTTTTGTTCAAGTACTTGAAGTCAGCTTCAGAAAAACTATCTGGCTTATCGTTGGCTCTCATCACAAGAATTTGTTCCATAAAATCCAATCCATGTGGTTGATCAGTAACAATTCTGACAACTTCTGTAATATTGTGATTTGAGTAATAGTCTTCTGGATTTTGTCTGACTTTCTTTTGATTTTGCTTGTATACTCTTTTATGCCATAAGTCCTTCCAATGTTTAATTGATAACCATGCATCTTCATTGAAAGTCTTGAACTCTTTCCGAACCTATTGATTTAACTTTTCTTCCAGATCAGGCTCTGGAAATTATTCTGCATGAATCTTGTGAAGTGACAAAATATACTTCTTTTCCTTAGTATTTCCATACTTCAAAAAGAATAAATCTTTATTGTACAGAGGTCTTGGGGGTTCATTTAAATTCCTTTGTGTTCCATAAAAAATGAGAGTCTTTGGTATTGTACGTGGAATATCTTGTTGTCTGCTTTCCCAAACTATCTGATTTTCCATGAATTTTGTTGATTGTTCCAAATGATAGGCATATTCTTTAGCATTTTTGGACTGATTACTTAAAGAATCTCTCAATGTAGCCTCCATTCTTGCACGATCAAAGATAGTTGAACTCGTTTGTCTACATTCTGAAATTTTGCAATCAACTCAGGTGTTTCATCTTCAGGAATCACCTCATCTTCATCAAAAACATTCTCCTCTTCCCATGCATCCCATTCTTGTTGTTGACTTTGTTGTTTGGATACATATTTTGTGGAATCTTTACTTGAATGCTTTGACAAAAGACCTCTTGCAGACTTTGATCTCTTTGACTCCTTACTTCTTTTCACTCCTTTCTCCCCCTTAGGAGGAGCATCATCGTCCTGATGTTCATCATGATATGAGTGAAAATCATCTTCCCTGCAAGAAGTGTTAAGAGAAGAAGACTTTTCAAACTTACGTCTTAAAGCCTCCCACAATGTAATATAATCAGCTCGATCTTGAAGATTTCTCTTCATCTTTAAGTACAGTTGATACTGAAGATTAGCAGATGATTCTGTTTCAGTTGATGTGGTTGTGGTTAGATGAACATGAACAACATTGGATTGTGCATAATTTTTGAAAAGTTCTTCAATGATTCCTGTAGCATGTGCATTGAATTCCTGAGAAACAAAAGCAGTTACTTTTGAACGAAAGGCATCATGATCCTCAATGATGTTGTTAACTATGCATGGTTTTAGGTTGGCTTCAATTAAATCATTGGTAATATTTTCAGCGCTTTATGGAACAACCTCATGTAAAATGTTATCAATCTTATTATGAGTTTCTCAGAACTTTGCAAGAGTGACACACTTTCTTTCCATGTCTTAAATCATATAACCTTGACATCTGCACATCCTGCGAAGTGCTCATGGAATATGATATTATTTACTGGAAATTCGTTTCTTGACTTGTAAATGTTTAGATGTTATGATAGTTGGATTTGAAACAATATCCGTCAATTCCTGAGAAGTTTTCTTATCCGACGATAAGATTTTCCTAAGGGAACTAAGTGGTGTGGGAATTGTTGTCTGCGTCTCCTCATTCCTAATCTCCAAACTACCCATCTCATCATCCTTTGTCTCTCTTTCTTTATCATCATCATCATCAACAACTTCTAGATTATCCTTCCCCAGGCTCTATCCTATCCTCATAGTCATCATCATCCTTCCCAATTATTTGCTTTGGCTTAATTGTTATTTTGAGTGACTTCCTTGGTGAACTGGATTCTCCTGCAATTTGCTTCCTCTTCTTTGTCTCCAGAGGACTAGCAGAAACAGTAGGTGACCTATGGGCGCTAGGTGTAATCCTATGCGTTCCTTGGGTAGAAACAACCAGTTTCAGTTGATTCATTATAACGTCTACCTTCATGAACACCGTCTCATACTCCTTGAAATCATTCGTTCCTCAAATCTCCACAATTAAGAGAGCATCCGGAATCAGCATCCCTCGAACTAAGACATTTCCCGTTGTATACACACTAACTAAAGGAACATCATCTTTAATAGAATAATAATCCTCTTCAAGCCTTTTGGGAATATTGAGAAATTTCTTCATCAAATTAGCCAATTACCAACTTAATAAAACGAGGATACTGAATAGCTTCCTTTTCCTGAAACATGTTATTCATAAAATCCCACCAAATAAGAGCAGCATAATCAACATTAGTTCGGTTAACCACAGCATGAAACAATTGAAGAATGTTGATCTTGGTTTGATCATGGCCAGATGCTCTTGTTGTTAAGCAGCGGTTGAACACCTTGAACATTTTGCCATGGTTGCGCCAGATTATTGGTATAGAAAGCACTAACTTTGTTGACAACACCTTGATAACCAACCATGTTCATGAATGCTTCAATAGTATGAATGTTGACTGGTGCGACAAATGGAATATCAGGAGTTTCCACTGGTAAATGAAGAGTGTCTCAGAACATATCCACAGTGTATGTAAATTGTTGAGTATCCAGCAAGAATTTAATCATGTCCTTAGTATCTGGTACCTTGCTCACCGTCCTATAAAATTGTTATAGGTACACAACAGGGACATCAGCAGTTGCAGTTAAAGCATAACTGAGTGGATGATCAAGTAAGATTTGCCCAACTATCTTGCATTCAGGAGAGCAAGGAATACTCTGCAACACCGCATAATTGTTACATCTCCCGATTGATTTGTATTGTGGAACAAGTTGAGCTGCTAGAATCACGTGTTGAGCCATGTGTATTACTGTATGATGACATAAAATGATTAGTGAGATGAAATATAGTTGAAATATTTTACATATTTCACATGTTTTGTCTCTTTCCACTCTGTCTGTTTTATATGCTCTGGCATTTCTTTTTGAGCATATTCTGATCATTTTCATTCTCATGTGCCTATCCTTGCTTTTTCGGGCACATGCCATACGCTTTATTCTTTTAAACTCATTTTGTATGCTCTGGCAATTCTTTTTCGAGCATACTTTGATTTGCTTTTTCACGTATGGATTTTATCTCTCTTTCTGTTTGTTTTTCCTCACCAAAAAGTATTTTGTTGAAATGATACTCTTTCAAGAATAATAAAGATATACTCTGATTTGTTTAACAACTTTTGACTTTTTAAGAAATCCAAGAGTATAGCTTTGTATTCTTAAAAACATTTTTTGAAAGAGTACCACTTACTAACACAAAAATACAACTTTTTGATTTAGAATTTGAGATAACTTTTCCAAAGCAAGTTTTTTTTCAAAGATTCCTTGAAAACATTGATTACATAACCAATCTATTGAGACATAAATGGGATGGTCACTAAGCCACTCACTTCTCATTCTGTTCAATGCAGAATACGGTCGAAACCGGACATGACTTAGACCATTTATCCAATTAAGTTCAAAAGATAGTCATAAATCATTTTTGAATGATTTTGAAACAATCTTTTTCAAAAACTTGAACTTTTCTTTTGATGATACATGAGAAACTTTATGATCACAGACAGTTGAAGCTCACTTTTTGCATTTTCATAATATGTTTCTTTTTATAATTTGAAATCATTGATCACTTTTGACTGAAAAATTTTGTTAAACAAAACATGATTTTACATACGATATTTGGATGGTTAGTAGATTGCTCACTCCTCATCCTGTTAAATTCAGGAAACGATCGTAACCAGACACAATCTTCACCATTTGATCCATTTATCAATATAAAATATGATTTGAAAACAAAATTTATCATTTGATTTCGTAGGATGCCTTTTTTAACATTGAAAACCCTTTTTGAGATTCGGATCAAACAAATTTATTCCATTATTTCTTTGTATGAAACCTAAAATTTCAATTCATTAATCCTTAAAAACCCATAATTAAGCCCAAAATATCATTTACGAAACCCATTGGCCCAATACTGTTCACGAAACCAAAACCTGTGAACAATTACTTTCGTAAACTTTGATTTGCCAAAAACATATGATAAGCTTAATGCTCCTGCTTATTTCAATAGCTTATTTATCATCTTTCATCTTTTAAGCTTATTTATCAAATTTTTAAAGTTACGAAACCTGACTTAGTTGCGAAACCAATGATTACAGTCCATAAATTGATATTTTCAGTGATCAATCAATTCCAATTAAGTTAACAACCACATATTAGCATTTTGCCTCAATGATTTTCATTTTCTAAACAACTTTTAAATTTACGAAACCCTAGATCTGACCGAAACCTATGTAATCAATTAAATACAACAATTAATAGCTAAAAGATTACAAAAAGGACTCGATTCTTGCGTTTTCTAGCACAAGAGTTCAACAAATCGATTTGGATCGAAAGTTCTTTGATACGAAAGCTCAAAACAACTTAGAGTGTTTACGAAACCCCAAAATTATTGATTTTACAAAAGTGATAAAAGTTTCGTACGTAACTGTGCCTTTTATATCTCCGAAAATAACTTTCATACTTTGGCAAGTTTAGTCCCTAAAGTTTCTTACGTAAGCTATTTAAGCCCTATGAAAGACACTTTTGCATGTTGACAGTTTTAGTCCCTCAAGTTTCTTACGTAAGCCTTTTAAACCCTACGAAAGCTACTTTCCAAATTTTTCATTTTCAGTCCCTTGAGTTTCTTTCGTAAATCTTTTAAACCCTACGAAAACTACTTTCCAACTTTGTCACTTTCAGTCCCTTGAGATCTTTTGTAAACAACAATCAATCATACGAAATTTACTTTTTGCATTTTTTACCTTTTATTTTCAAAAATTACTTTCGTATCCCTTTTTATTCCAAAATTTTCATAACTCCCCCTTGGAGTTAGACCACTTTTACAAAAATAATCCTTTTGATTTAATTTCTCCAATTAAGTTCTTATTTTTACTAAAAAATTTCATAACTCCCCCTCGAACAGTTATTCACTTTTGAAATATCCTTTCTTACAAAGTTTGTTCGAAAAGAAGTTAATTTTGTTTTTAAGCACACAATTTCATTTTCTGATGATGATTTGTCCTGACAATTTTATAAATCCCCCTCAACAAGATATCTAATTAAAGAACTTGTCGAGCGATAGTTAATTTTGCAGTTTTGAACATTTTGTTATGAGAAGATTTTGAAAATTTTTAAGAAATTTCATAACTCCCCCTTGAATAAATGTCTAATTAAAGAACTCATTCAATAGATTGTTAATTCTTACAATTTTGCACACTTGAAAATTTTTATAAGAAGAAATCTTTTGTTTTTGAATGGAATTGGATTTACAAAACACATTTTTTAGCAGTGAAAGATCATTTTTTTATGATTTTCTCCCCCTCAGTTTATGATACATTTATTACGCATTTGAAAGACCATTTTTTTGAAAAAATCAGGATCATAAGACTAATTTGAACGTAGAAAATATGTGTTTGAATCCTTAAGTTAAAAAAATTTGTTGTTGTTTTAAAAAAAAATCTTTTTGAGAGTTTTGCTTTTTCAATTTTTGTTTTGTTTTTTAAAATGTATTTACAAATGTTTGTGATGTATGATCTTTCATTCAAGAAGACAACTTTGCGAGACGTTCCAACTGGGTTGGAGTCATACATCGCATACCAATCTTGTGAACTAGAAACTCAAACCTTTCCTTCGGAAGGGCTTTTGTAAATAGATCAGCAAGCTGGTATTCCGTCCCGACAAAGTATAATTCAATTGTACCTTTCTCAACATGCTCTTTGATGAAATGATAACGGATTTTAATGTGTTTTGTTCTTGAATGTTGTACGGGATTGCAAGATATGGCAATTACAATTTTTGAGTTACAGTAGATCAGAATCTCGTGGTAACGAAATCCATAATCTAACAGTTGTGTTCTCATCCAGATGACTTGAGCACAACAAGCAGACAAGGATACATACTCAGCTTCCTCAAAGGACATTGCTGTACAATCTTGCTTTTTTGACTACCAACTGACTAGCTTATCTCCCAGAAATTGAATGCCTCCGGATGTGCTTTTGCAATCATCATTACACCCTGCATGGTCTGCATCTGCATATGCAATTAGCTAAAACCCAAAATCCTTCAAGTACCATAGACCCATGTTAATGGATTGTCTAAGGTAACAAATGATTCTTTTAACCTCTTTGAGGTGTTTTTTAGTTGGGCGTGCCTGATAAAGCGCACAAACAAATGTCGCAAAGGCAATATCTAGTCTACTAGCAGTAAGATACATAAGTCCCCCAATCATACTATGATATTTTGTTTGATCTACTAGGGTACCTTGTAAATCTGCATCTAGTTTAGTAGTAGCCATTGGTGTGCTAACAATATCACATTTTCCATCCCATGTTTCTTAAGAATATCCATAGTATATTGCGATTTACTTATAAAGATACCCTAGGGAGATTGATGAACCTGAAGTCCAAAAAAGAATTTCATTTCGCCAATCATTGACATTTCAAAATTATCTTTCATGAGTTTTTCAAATCTTTTTGCAAAAACTGGTTTAGTTGACCTAAAAATTATGTCATCGACATAGATTTGAATTAACACAATGTCATCCCCGTGTCTTCTTGTAAACAGTGTCGGATCGATAATACCTTTTGTGAAATGGTGTTCGATTAGAAACGAGGAAAGCTTGTCATACCATGCTCTCGAGGCTTGTTTGAGACCTTATAGAGCTTTCTTAAGACGATAAACGTGATTTGGAAAGTCTGGATCTACAAAACCATCGGGCTGTTGAACAAAAACCTCCTCTTTTAGTGGACCGTTCAGGAATACTGTTTTAACATCTATCTGGAAAATTGGAAAGTTCTTATGAGCCGCATATGCCATAAAGATTCTGACAGCTTCAAGTCTTGCAACTGGTGCAAATGATTCCTCAAAATCTATTCTCTCTTTTTGACCATATCCTTTGGCAACTAAACGAGACTTGTTCCGAATAACTGTATTTTTAGCATCAGTTTTATTTTTCTAAATCCATTTGACTTTGATTATGTTTATGCCAATAGGACATTCGACAAGTTCCCAAACATCAAGGCGTTTGAACTGGTTAGGTTTATCTTGCATGGATTCAATCCAACTGTGATCAAGCATAGCTTCCTTGATATTTTTTGGTTTGATTGTACTCACTGTAAGTGCATGCATATAAACTTCTGCATCAGTTTGAAGTCGTTTCCTTGTCATTACCGGTTTTGAGGGATCACCAATCACTTGTTCGAGTGGATGATTCTTAGTCCATCTATCAATTGAGCGATGTTGTTGGTGAAATTGATGCATATTTGATGGATCCTGATAAGTTTAAGAAGATTCAACAACATCGAATTCAGGAGTTTGTGGTGCATTATGAAACATATTTCCATCAAAATCTGCAACATCTTCTTGAACTAATTCATCGGCAACTTCATTCAAGACTGGAGAGTTTGGTTCAGTGACAACTTGTTCTTCCGAAGATAATACTATTGGAGGAGCATCATCCTGGTCAACGACGATTGACGATGATGAAGAAGTGTGGTCATTATCAAGAGTATTAGCAGCGGAATTATCAGACACTTCTTGTGAGCTCATCGGATAGTATTCTTCATACATAGGACCAAACAGATTATCCAAGTCTGATGTACAAGGTACGGATTGTGAATCTTCTGATGAATCATTGAAATTTGAGCAGTTCATGGTTCTAAATTGTTGCATTCAGAAGCCATAGCCGTGAGTTCATAAAACTTGACATGGATCGTTTCCATTATCTTTTTAGTTCGGCGGTTATAGATACAAAATCCACGTGATGACTCAGAATAACCAACAAAAATACCAATGTCAGCCTTCTGTTTCATCTTCCCAAGATCATCACAATCATTTGTTGGATAGAAAAGAGATCCAAACACATGAAAGTATTAAACATTAGGTTTTCTATCGCGAATCAACTCATACGGAGTTTTATTATGCCGAGTGTGTATAATAGAGCGATTCTGAGTAAAGCAAGCAGTAGCAATGGCTTCGACCCACAGAAATTCTTGTGCTTTAGAAAAGATAAGCATTGTTCGAGCAACCTCAACAAGTGTTCGATTACGTCTTTCAACAACACTATTTTGTTGAGGCGTTCGAGCAATTGAAGTTTTATGAACAATGCCTAACTTTGTATAAAATGACCTTAATTTCTTGTTTTTGAATTCGGTTCCATTATCAGTTCGAATCGTCAAGATAAAAGCCTTTAAATTCCTTTGAACTTGATTAACAAAATCAATAATCATATCTGGAGCCTCATCCTTGGTGCGAAGAAAATATACCCATGTGTACCGAGAATAGTCATCAACGATCACGAGAATATATTTCTTACCATTGATACTTGCGACTCTCATTGGCCCACACAAATCCATATGAAGTAATTCGAGTTTGGATTCTGTGCTTAGATGGAAGTGAAGCTTTCTTGCTTTTACCATGTTCACAAGCTGAACTTAGATGGTTTTTGTGGTACTTAAATTTCAGAAGCCCATCAACTAGATCGTGTGAAGTGAGTTGGTTAATGGTGCCAAAATTCAAATGAGACAACCGGCGATGCCATAACCAAGATTTTGTTGATGTGACTCTGGACATTAAGCACACTGGAGAAGAAGCCGCCATCTTGGAAATAGAGATAGTATAAAGATTTGAATCTCGAGAACTCGTAAGTAAATCATCTCCTTCTAAATTCTGAACATAACACGTGTTTGATCGAAAGGCAACTTCTAAATCTCTGTCACAAAATTTTCTAACCAAAAATAAATTATGCCCAATGCCTTTAACATAATATACATGACAAATAGTGAGATTGCCTTGAACATAATCTCCATAGCCTGTGATTGCAGCGAAATGATCATTCCCAAAGCGGACTGTTCCCATGAATTTCTCAACGAAATTTCTTAGCAGTTGAAGATTGCCATTCATATGCTTTGAGCATCCGCTATCAACAATCCACGACACAAGCTGGATCACCTGCATTACATAAAACAAATGCAGATGGAAGAGTGGATGGTTTGGCTACCCATTCGTTAGTGGTAACCAGTGTGTTAGTCTTAGATTTAACATTGGTTCTACACTTATGCACATTAGTGGCGACACACTTGAGACCTTATTTGTTGCTGTTGGGGTTTTAGCAACACTGAATCTAGATTTTGCAACTACTGATGTAGCTTCTAAACCCTTAGATTTTGCTGCTATGGGAGAAGTAAATAAGGCTCTTTGAACACTAGATTTCCTAGTCAAAGCATTACGTGCAACACATTTTTCATGAGAATGCAAAAATACATCAAGACCACAAGAAATACACAAAATATTCAAACCATCATTTACAACATTTACAGTCTTAGCATTTGTTATAAATGCATTGGTTTGACAAACATTCGAAGGTTTTGTTTCACATTTATTAGAATCTAAGAAAACACTATTTGTTGTCTTCAAAACATATGTAGATGAGCTCTTAGTGTTCTTCAAGACATTATTCTTCGATTTATTGTCCTTAGACTTGGGTCTTCTAACACTATTTGAACTGCCTACACCTGTTGAATAGGAAACATTTGTGTTAGCCTTAGAATCCGGTATTTTTGTGTCTTCCTGATTGATCTTATACATTCCTCTTGTAATTACATTCACATTGTGTTGTTGTTTTTTCGCAATCGTGGGAGTAGACTGTGAAGTGACTGGATTTGACCTATCTGAAGTAACCTTAGTGTTTGACACGTTCTTAGCCTTAATTGCCAGATTTTTGTTGAACGGTGTTACACAAAGAAGTTATCCTAAGGTCTCAGATTTGTTAAACTTAGTATTCACATGCTTTCCTTTGTCAATCGTTTTAAGCTTACTCTTAAGCTCAGAAATTATCATCAAAAGATCTTGATTTTGAGCATGAACATCAGCATAAGCATATGTCTTTTGAGTGACATCTTCAAACATTTCATTTTGATGTTGAGCCCGTGTTGCTTTGATTGAGTTAAAAAGCCTTTGAAATTCAAATTTAATATTTTCTTATTCTTTAACAGTAGACTCAACTTGATGTTTTAGCAACGCGTTCTCATCATGCAATGTAGAAAACTTTGCTTTCCAAGAGACATCACAATCCATTTTCTCTTTTTGATGTTGCAATTTGAGTTCAAATTCAATACTTTGAGCTTGTGATCTTTGAAAATCGTTTTTAAGAATTTTGATTCTTTTGAGCAAATTGGCTTGGATATCTCTTGAATCACTTGAACTTTTCTCAAGTTCAACTTTTAACAATTCATGTTTTTGTTGTTCAACCGAAAGCAACACACATTTTCGGATTTCACTTGTCAAGGATGCTTCTAAAAGTCGATCAATTTCATTTTGCAAAATTTTTTCTGTTGGAGATTTTTCATTGACTTTGTGTTCCATTGACACAAAAATATTTAACATTTCTTGCACTTCCTCAATGAGTTCCTCTTTGATTTCACACAAAGTCTTGTATAAAGATATTGACATCGAAATCACATCGGTTTTATAAAACTCTCTTAATTCATTTTGACTATCAGACAACCATCTGCGTTCTGTGTCTTGTAAAAAAGTTTTATTAATCCTTGTTTGGAAACCGACAATTGTATCTCCCAATGTGTCAATCATTGTTAATAACCGACTCTCTGTTGGCATTTTTAGACCTGGTGATTTTGATGGAACATCTTTAGACGTAGAACCATTATCAGAAGTAGAAGGAATTGAAAAATATGTTTGTTCAGCAGAAAGTTCTTGTTGCGGAACAAATATTTCTTAAAGCGCATTCAACTTTTCATAATCAATTTGAACCATTTTGTGCCTCATTTTGTTTCGACTTTCTTCTGCATCCTTTAAAGTTTCCTCTGAATCAGTTGTATGAATTACCAACTTATTGTTATGAATTAAATCACCATCATACATTTTAGGTTGTGCTGCAATGGCTTTCTTGAGACGCACAGGATTTGTATAACCCAACCCATCTTTAAGAAAAGGGTCATAAACTTTATTCGGTTTCTTTCCAAGCATGTGAATCGTTTGAATTGACTGACCCATTTTATAAACAATTCAATCATGAGAACTTAGTTTCTCTTCGAGATCAAGGATATCATCAAGATATCGATCTTCTCGTTCTTTAAAAAGCGTTATTTTCTAAATGAGTTTCATGTTGAATTATTATTTTTTCATTTTCAACTTTAAAAAAATCATTTTGAATTTTTTCTTTTTCTTTCACAAGACGGCCAATCGTGTCCTTATCATTCTTTAATTCACTTTCCAATTCATCATATGTTTCTTTGTATGTTGAGTATTGAACTGTTTTTGACTCAAATGTTTTGACCCTATCCTTAAACGTCTCAATTTCCCGTTGTAGCAAATCTTTTTGCTTTCTAAGATCATTATTCAAACGTTTTTAATTTTCAGCCTCACGTTGAACGTTGTATGCGAGCATTTGTATTTCACGATATTCGTCATGATCAGTTGAATCATGTCAACGTCCACCATTATTTTTCCCACAAGACGGATCATCAAAATATATATTAGACTCTATTTGATCAGCTCCTTGTTTGAATAATAGTTTTACATTTTCCATGACTCACTTGTTCATGAACCTTAGACGAAGCATGTACCTGGCTAACAGCCTTTACATCATAGGATGGTACAGTCTCAGCATTCTCATCAGCTGGTTGGAGTCGAGCCATTAACATGATTGTTGCAGTTAACTCTTCCAAATCTTCTCCATATGAAGTGTCAAGCATGAAATCATTCTCTTCATTTCTAAGGTTGCTTCCAGCTTCATCTTTCATAGCTAACAACCATTTGGTTCTCTAAAAATACTTTGAATCACAAACTTTTTGGTTTCTGACATTCACAGCATAATGACCTTTCACATAGCAAATATAACACTGAACATTTGCTTGCCTAGAGTAGACTCATTTCGTGAGGAACACGTTGAATACCTGATTGCATTTTCCATATACTCTGCATTAACCCTTGAATTCTTTATCTCCCGCATTCTTTTATCGCATTTCCACTTAACCTGCATGTCTTTGGTTTGGTATCAACTCTAGCCAGTCCTGAACCACAGCTTGATTCCTTGTGTTAAGGAACACAAAGACAGATTTGTTGGTGGGTGATAGAGAACCATTGAGAGATTGCTCGAGTCGTAACATCATAGCAGTTGTAAGCTTATCCTCTTGAGAATCGCCTTGTAACTCCCCTTGATATTCATCATCATAATCAACGACTGATGGAGGATGTGTGACATAGTATGGTTGTGGAGAATAAGAAGAGTTTGCATGAGAATGTGATGAAGAAGCATTTGAATGAGCAATAAGAGCTAAAGGATCATGATTCTTGCAGCTTATATTTGCCCTTTATGCTAGAGCCATGTGTTCAAATTGCACTAACGATCAATACAACACATCATAAGAGACTGCATCCAGTTTGATTATGACGAACCATGGTAACATATTTGCTCCACTCGTTGTTGCAAGCAATTGAGAAACTTTGTATTGATTACCATCGGTCTATCGGACTAACATTATTACGATCCATGATCTTCACAGGTTTGTCAACCTTCGTATGCACAGAGTCAAAGAATTCCCCTTCTTTTTCTGCAAACTTATCAAACTCATCCATAAGGCGTGAGTGTCTCACATGAGTAGTAATTTTAGATCCATGCATCAACCTTTTGATTCGTTCCTACATTTCTTTAGCATTCTTACATGCATCCACTCGAAAAAAAATAAAAAAAAAAAAAACAAAAAAAAAATGGTATATATCCATATGGTATAGCTTACAGAAGATAATTCATAAGCCCTAAACCACAGCAATGTATTGCTTCTTGTTACCCTCAGTCATTTTGGACAACGGTTTAAGCATTGGTAGAATAGGATGTATTAGATCAACAATCATGGGTCTTTGATAAGGGCCATTATTTTGTATCGAATTCCACATTCTCTCCCCATCTTCAAGCTTATTGTCTAAAAACCTTCTGAATCGAATTTCCCATGGAATATAATTCCCCTTCTCAAGCATTGGAGGTCTTTCATTAGCTCCTGATTCAGTGAGAGTTTGTTGATTTGAGTTGGTTAAATTACTAGAAGTAGACATGTTGTATGAAATGACTACAAAGCAAACGTGGATCGTTTTAGAGATGAAGTATTGTAATCGTGAAGTTAACGAGCAATAACAACCGTGTCTTGAATCACACTTCGAACTTTGTTACGAAACCCAAACAATAAGATACGAAACCTTTGAACAGTGTAACAAAACCTCAAAAAAATAATGTTACGAAACCTCTTGTCTGTGTTATGAAACCTCTTAAACAGTGTATGAAACCTCAAAGATGTGATACGAAACCTCTTACGAAACCTTCTGTTATCAAAACAGTGATATGAAACCTCTTACGAAACCTCTTACGAAACCTTCTGTTATACGAAACAATGATATGAAACCGCTTACGAAACAATGATATGAAAGCGCTTACGAAACCTTCTGTTATCAAAACTGTGATACGAAACCTCTTTTGTGATACGAAACCATGAATTTACGAAACCAAAACCAAGCTTTTGATACGAAACCTCTGATTTACGAAACCAAAAAGAATACGAAACCTCTCACAGTATACGAAACCCAACGGTTACCGAAAGCTCAATTATATGAAACCTATTTTTGCAATTCTCCAAATAAACTCTACTTTCGTACAATAACAAGAAACCTTTTACTTTCGTGAATTCATAGCTACAAAACTTAAGAAAACTTACTTATTTGATCTTTAATAGTTTAAAATGATAAACTCAACGTTATCCCTTCAAATTGACAAGTTTCTATGTTATGAAAGCTAGTGTAATCGTTACGAAAGTAATTCTATGTTACGAAAGCTAAGAAATGACTTACGTATGACAATTTACAAAAGATTTCTTCCTTATGAAAGCTCAAAATTGTCCTACGAAAGTAATTTTCCCGCCTAAAAACCGTTACCAAAAACTATTTTCTTGTTTACGAAAGCTATCAAATCTATTTTTTCGATCAATTTGAATTAAAAAACATGTAATTTCCATAAACGAGGTATTAATTCTATAATTTGATAGTTACGAAAGCTAATATATTGCGTTTTAAGATCAAAAAACACATCAAATCATAAAACTAAACCATACGAAAGCTACTATTCATCCTTACGAAAGCTCAATCGATCGAATTTCTTGCAATTAGGCTCGAATTTGATCACGAAAACTACAGTAGATCTCTCGCGGCGATAGATACCACTTGTTAGATGCTATGTTTTCTAAGTAGATACCATATGAAAGTTACTAGAATAAAGGAGAGGAGCTAGAGATTATTTTCATCATTTTCATTTCAAAAAGGGGAAAATAGAAATGGGAGGGAGAAGTCAGTGTTACAAAGACAAGACATGTATATATACTCCTCCAAGATGAGTATATATACTTATTAAAAAACTATTCTATTTTCCCTACATTTAGTCAAACCTTGGTCAACATAACCAAGATATACTTTATTACATCAAAACTAATAATAAAACTATAAACTAAGCTAAGACTAATTCATAATAATAATTAACACTTTTATCATTTCTAACAGATTGTTATCAATAGTTGATGTCACACACCTTATAAGATATAGTGTGTCAAGATATTGGATATATACGAACAAACATTCTTCATAGATATTCAAGAACTTCACTTATTGAATTCTTGAAATAAGTATTCTCAAAATTCCGAAAGACCAAAGCTAGTTGAATTTAATGAGATCTATGCCTTGTCAACAAGTACGATAGTCGTATCTTGAGGCATGATTCATCAACTAGAATTATCATGCATTTGATCTATTTAGTATTTGGATAAGGGATGTTAAGACAATTTTATTAATGATAAAGATACGTGGTATGAAGTTATATTTAATATAAATTGTGTCCTATATTTGCATGTTTAATCCGTGAATAATATTTATTATTCTAAATTAGTCCATTGCCGATCAACAATATGGGAATATTGTTGAACTAAGACAAATTTGAGTGATTGGTGATATCTTGGATATTAAAGGATGTGTCCGCCAAACTCACATGATAATCATAAGATGAATATCGGACTTCCCCAACCAACAAGATTATTACTTTATGGATCGGCGTCATTAAGTAAATCTTGTAAGTGATTTTGATTTACTAAATCCTTAGACTTGAGATGCAAGTAGGTCTTGCATGTGTGGATAATCCTTCTTGATGTAGTTTAAGTTATCCTGAATAAGGTAGCTAATAAGGACTATTTTCAGAAGTGATTTTGAAGCATATGACTTGGCACTTGTAGTCAATAAAGAATTTGTTCCTTCAATAGTTGAAGTATGATGCCATTGGCCCCTCGTAGGATTAATCAGATGTATGTGTGGCCGCACCTAAAAACTCAGGTACATATGTCTCAATGATTTTTGGTAATCATGATTAATCATATAAACGAGAAACAGAATCGTTAATTAATAGAATGACTTAGATCCATATTCATTTTTTAACACGGTATCAGAAACAAAGGTATTGTAAATTCATAAATCATTTAACTGTGACTTTACAAAAGTACACTCAGATATTTCTGAGAACATTGGCGTGTTGCTAGACGCTTACCAATGTTATATTTATTTGTGACATGTCCAAGTGGGAGCTGTTGGGATATGTCCATATCATAAATAAATATACGGCCGAAAATATGTGAGCCTACGTGGGCACACACGTATACACAGAGGATACTTTATTGATGTAATTAATATAGTGTATATTAATTATATTAATGTGTTTCATGAAATAATTAAATGGTCGCAACAAGAAAAGGAGGAGGCCAAGTGTCGTTTCTAGCAAACTTGAGGAGATGTCCTATTATAACTTGGAGACCAAGTCATTATGTTATATAATGAACCTCTTTTGGTTAATTGATAGCTGATGCATAGAACCCTAAAAAGTCAGTCGATATATCATCAAATCCCTTCGTCACATTCGTTGCCTAAAGTAATAGAACATCGAACCATTATGGTTTATGATATTATTCGTGAAGAAAGGACTATCATCCTAACGTATCTCGGGTGACGTGTAGTGTATGCACACCATAGAGAGGTTATCTACTTTGGTAACTTGTTTAGTTTGCGTGATATCTAATTTATACACACGCGTATATTCAAGAACGGTGTTCGTTTATTGTTAAAAGGTACACGCTTCTTGATCCCTTTGTTAATTACATATTCTATACGTGATCTATGTTTTCCGCTACGTACTCGTGATATATTTAATGGTTAAATAGTTGTAAAAAAACCCCCAAAAAATGCATCCACCACCAGACAACTAACCTTCAGCCCGATATCCTCCTCCGCCACCTTAAGAACCCTATGAAACTCCTCCGCCACATGCTAGAAAACAGTTTAATTTCTTCTTGCGGTTTCCCTGAAAAACAGAATCATTGGGTATGCCCATCAAAAAATTTTAAGGCTGTATGTTTCTAGCACAAATGTGAATAATGCTGGTTCATTTCTCAGTGTTAAAGAAGGAAAAACCCACGTTAGGCGCAGCTGAGGCTAGTTTACGTGCGAGTGTTAGGAGGAGAGAAGGGTGTGAAGAAAAAGGGAATGTGAAAACCGCAACATGTTTTTCCTGTATACCATGGGTGTTGGTGCCTGTGATCTCCATTTGGCTGTATAATTGATAACCGCGCAGATGTATTTAGCTGAGAAAAACAGGCGAGTGTCAGGAGATTAAATGATAAAGATTAAGTAATGAGCATTATATATGTATAGGTGATTTTAAAAGACGATGATGGAGTGACAAAAAGAATGGGGGTTGGCTCATGATCACGAGAGTTGAATGGTAACTTTAATACCAACCCGGTTGGTAATGACACGTCGGTCTTTTAGTAGAGCATAAGAAAAGGTCCAAGGAAATGTATTTAAAATCTTAATTTAATGTGGGCTTTGCAAACTTTATATCCACTTCTTTGGTCTTTTACCATTTTGTCGGTAGAGTCGTTTCGATTTTAATTTGATAGATAAAACCACAAATGAAATAAACAAGATTTTGATACCCGTGCTTCGCTGCGGGGCGTTTTGTATACAACGTTTTTTTATTATCAAGTTTTTTTTGTCGTTTGGTTATAATTTACGATAGGTATGTATTGTAGCAAAATCAACAATAACAGAATTATAATTTATTTAGTCCCACAATATATTGTGTAAAAGTTGTAACATTCTGCAATTTCAGTTAAAGTGACATATATTGAAACTTCACACTACCAGCAAAGGGGTCTCGGCTTATGGTAAGTCGATAAACCTCATTTTCATGTCACTTGAAGACCTGTCAGTGTCATTTTCTTGTTGTGTTACCACTTCCCCAATTTCTAATAAAAGTTGCCGTTCAAAAAAAAAACCCTCCTCTTTACTCCTTAAAGAACAACATCCCTTAAGCTTCGTCGTCAATTTGGCCATCATTAGGAGTATCTGGAACATATTCAGAGTGACACCTACACATAAACCAACCCAAATAAGAACCAAGTCAAGGAAATAACTAACAAAATGGGCTCTTTTGGTATGAGGTTTCAAAACAGTTACGGATTGGGCCCCAGATACACTGCCATTTACATCCTCTACAAACAAGAAGAACTTGGTTATAAAAACCTTTGAGTTAATTGTGCAATACCTTGAGTCATAAAAACCTCTACACCAAAAGTTTTTAAAATTTGGTGCGAGAAAATTTGCATAAGTTTCAATACGTAACGGCCTATTTTTTTAAGCGTGTGTGGAAATGTAAATGTATAACTGTAACAACCATCATTCTAATTTGCATTTTCGTTTGCCTAATTGCGAACCACTAACTATTGAAAATGGCAATATAGCTCATAAAAATAGTAGAGCATTATGGGTTCTAAATGGTAACCACTATGTGAACATGTCAGGCATTATGTTACTGTTTCTTTGATGTTTGTTACTTTCCATGCCAAGGTACTAATAGCGACCGGCACATCTCATATTGATCAGAAAGGAAAAAATATTTTTACGATAACATATAATTTCAAAAATATAACATCTGAGGGGTTGTATCATCGAATACATATAAGACATTTTATGATTCGTATTAATCCTGTTTGCTAAAACTTTTTTGATAAACCTATTACAAATTGCAAGCAAATGTCGTACCCATCCTACCCATGTTGCACCACTATATGAATAAAAAAATTTCTTGGTTATATAAGTTTACTATAAGAAATAAGTACATCTTTGCTTCAGAGGGGTTTACACATCCACTTTAAGGAGTTTTCACATTAATAGCATAGTTTGCACCAAACTCTTAGAACATCAGGTGCACTACTTACATGCTTTGTCATTAAAAGATATTTCTTTTGACTTCTGTATTCAAACATATGCACCATTTTATTCAAAGTGCTAGTGTCCTCTTGGTCTTGAAGAACATCTCTTTTCATAGTTTAACTTATGGCCCTTAATTTAAATGTAGTTACCTCAGATATAAATTATAGAGCTGTTTGATGTTCATACAAATTGTCCAGAAACTAACATTAAAGAAACCTTAAATACTTTCAGTCTGGGATTTCACCAAATGGATTTGACATAAATACTACAAAGTCTCTCGTTACCATTTTACCATAAACCATCTATCCCAGCGATTCGTTAAATTAGTGCCATAATCAAAATCAAAAATTGAATTAAGGGCATGGACACAAAAGATTTTTAGACTTATGAAAAAATTAAATTTGAAATAACTTGAGTTACGTACCTTTATAAGTCTTTGACTAATTGCAATATACCGCAACACAAATTGTAATCAAGTCGACAAAATGATCCAGTAATCAAAGACAAAAACTAAGTTAGAGATCATAAGGTGTTGCAACTTTTCATCATCACAAACAAAACAGCTACAACATATAGCTCTTTATACACAAAAAAAACTTTTTCATCCAAACATGATTAGCTCGCCTAATGTATCAAACGTGTATCTGACTGGGAACCCTTCTCAGACATGTCTCGATGATCATATAAATGACAATTTGACAGTTTTTACGACTACTTATTAAAACCGCTCATATGATTATTTCATTGAATTAGCAAGATACAAATCCCAAACACTCCTTATTTTTGTGACCTCATGTTCATAAGCTGGAAAAAAAGTGGGACTGAGTTGTATCATTTCGTGTTTTTTTTTTCGTGTAGCATTTCCAGATATATAAGCACCATGAGTCCACAAAATGTGCTAATCCAAACACCCTCAAAACCTATACCTAATATGAAATAAGTTGTTTACTAAACACCCGTAAATATCAAAATCCAATAAGATGGATTCAACAACTAATATTCTTTGGGTCGTTAAAGTCATTTCACGAACAAAATTTAGAGATGGATTCAACAACTAATATTTACACATAGATTTCTACCATGTGAGAAATAAAAAGTTATTACCTTGTACTGGCTATGAAGATCTATTCAAAAACATATGGCATTCATATAACGCACATGTCGATAGTATACAGCCAGCAAATCATCTCCTGAATAGTCGGCCGATATATTTTTTCCAAATGCTTTTTTTGTGCAATAGACGCATGAGTCCTAATTGCTTTTCTTTGACCAAATCCAGTGGCCGACCACTGCTCTTTACCACCCTTCACCACAAATGCAGCACCTACACCCTTTGCTCTCCCCTTTTTATACACCCTTATTTTCATCTCCAAAACGGTTTACCGTCCCTTCTACTTCCTCAACTTCTCATCATCCAAAAATCCCAACTCCTCATTAACCTGTCTACATATATCCTCCACATTCTGCCAAACCTCACACACCTTTCCCCACACCCCGTCATTCAAATCACAAAAAACCTCATACTGAATATTCTCATACAACAAAGACATTGTTTCCGTCTTACAAACCATCTTTGTCACAACCTAAGAATGTCCGATTGTCTTTGTAACGATGATCTCAGTTATCCAAAACATAGAAAAATAATTCAAAGTCGTTAGCATTATAAATTTATAGAAGCGTATAAACTCTTGAACTAAGTGTCATTATGACATTAGGTCGCTGAATACAGTTGACTAACTAACATTAGTTAGCTACCAAATTAATACATGTCAGGGAAAATTAGCAAGCCCAAAGAACTCGTCTTATACTAACAAAAAACACAGAAGTATAGAGACTATAACTTATTTTTTCCCCATTATATCCTAACAAACCTATTAATAACGCATTATTAAGCTAAAATAATCACCAATCGAAATACGGCTAAAATAAAATCCTCAATCACCGGGCCTCTCCCATAGTCATCAAATGTTAACAAACATCACCACGTCACATATCCGTTAACCAAATTAAAACCAACAAAGACAATCCTAAAAATAAAACTAACTGTTCATATGTGTATTATATAAATAAGTAATTACCATGCATCTCGCAACTCCACATTACTTACAATCAATCTATTTTCTCCCCATCTGTTGCCGCTGCTAAAGATTCAAGATTCCTAAATTCATCGGAAACCCATAATCAAAAACAAAAATCGAAAGGAAAAAAAACCAAAAATATAAAAACAATTAAAATCGAAAATTAACCATAAAGCCATATAAAAAACACCAATATCATAAAGGATCGGATTTTGCAAATTACACTATACAATAAATTAAAGAGTCATTAAAAATTAAAAAGACATACAACATGAATTAATTCAATATTAAAAAGATATAGAGCATGAATTAAAAAAGAACATAATCAAGAACAAGGTTTTTGCTAATAAAAATTACTATTAAAAATGCTTATAAATAAGCTACAAATATACTACGAAAAGCCTATGCGCCTTATAGCGTGACGCCTTAGCTTAACTCACTCACACCTTTGGTTTACAATTGTTTCTGGAATCCCCAAAAACCTGGTGCCTAAACCCTCTTTAATACTAGAGGGAACTAGGATTAACATTCCAACCCTACTTACTAATGAAGCTACTCTATTACAAACTATTAGTCCTTCAGCTATTTTCTATTTTGGTCATTTCAACTCAACGTCTCTATTCCTAACAAATCCTGATGACGTGAGTTTAATCTCAATGTTCTTAGAGCTTTGAGTGAAAACACTGGATTCTTAACAATACAGATGTGCTTTTCATTGTCAAATGAAAATCTTGGTATTCATGAAGTTGTATCCATAATCCAACATTTGATTTTGAATCCAGAGTACTTGTCCATAGCAACTAGTAGCAGCTACATACTCTGCTTCAGTAGTAGAGTTGGCAACTATGGTTTGCTTCTTGCATTACCATGAAATCAATCTTCTTCCACGAAATTGACAATTCCCCTGTTGTGTATTATCCTTACTAAACTTGCACAGCAATAGTCACTATCATATAACTTCTAAGTCAAATGGTGGAGCCTTAGGATACCAAAGGCCCAATTTAGGCTGACCTTTCAAGTATCTAAAAATTCTTTTCACAGCATGAAGATGTGAAACTTTAGGGTGTGACTTGAAATCTTGCACAAGCACATAAATAGAAACATTATATCAGGCCTAAAGCTGTTAGATACATCGAATGATCCAGAACATTGCTCTATATATTTGAACATCAAAACTCACGTTTGCATCTTGAGTAATGGTTTGAAGTCTCCATGGGTGAACTTGTTGTCTTCACATTGAAAAAACCAAACTTCTTCAAGATTTCATCCATATAATTGTCCTGACTGATGAAAATCCCATCATCTTTTTGTGTCACTTGAAGTCCTAAGAAGAAAGTAAGTTCACCGATAGAACTCATCTGGAAATTCTTGTGCATCAACTTCTCAAAATCAGTGCATAACTCCTTCTTAGTAGATCTAAAAATGATATCATCAACATATACGTAAACAGTTGAATAACACTTTTTGATTCCTTTTAATAAACAAAGTCTTATCAATCCTGACCTCCTCTAAAATCCATTGGTCCAATAAATAGGTAGATAGAGTCTCATACCAGGCTCTAGGAGCTTGATGTAGACATATAATGCCTTTTCTACCTTGTAAACTTTGTCAGGGAACTCTGGATCTTTAAATCCCGAAGGTTGACAGATATAGACTTCCTCCTCAATCTTACCATACAGAAATGCACTCTTTACATCCATCTGGTACACAACAAAGTCTTTGAATGAGGCATAGACTAAGAACAGCCTAATTGGAGTCAATGCTAGCAACGACAAAAACCTCTCATAATCTATTCCTTTCTTCTTGATGTAACCTCTTTTGAAAATTATCTCTTTCAGTTTGATAGTTTTCAAGCAACTTTTTATAGGATTTACTACATTTGGAACAGTAAGGTACCTCTGAGTTTGTAGCCATCAAGGCTAGAGATACTGGTGCATCATCAGCTATGTTGCTCCAGTCAAAATCACCAAGTCCATCTTGTCCAAAGTGCACATGCTCTGCATCAATCTCCATGCTCCAATCATCTTCTTCAAGTTCAGTCAGTGCCATCATAGCAAATGTCACTGGTTCAGCATCAAATTCCTTGGTCCAGTCAATATCTTCATTGTTGTCTGTTGCCACCAAGGCTTTTGAGTTTGGATCTTCAATAGCCACAATCCTCTTTTCCTGACGACCATTTGCTCTGTTTTCTTGATACTTAGCAAATCTGCACTCCCTAGCAAAATGACCCAACTTTTGACAATTAAAACATTCAATCTTGGACTTATCAAAAGTGATCCCATTCTTTGGCTTGAGGTCTATGGGTCTTCCTGTTTTTCTCATAAACTTCCTTATCCTTGCAGTAATCATAGCCACCTGCCATCGAATATCAATTTCTTCCATAGCATCTTCATCAATTTGCAGCAGGTCTTCATCATCATGAGTTGTGGGCATAGATGCTTGTTGAGAAAAGAAGGAACATATGATTTCATCTGAGTGAGAAGCATAGTTAGGAGCAGTGGGAACCTTGCTTGAGGCAGCTTGTGTATATCCTTTTGGGATATTTGTTGGTTCAGCAGTACTTTGTTTCAAAGTACTGCCCTTGACTTCTGTGGACAGGAGTACCACACCAACAAGGCAGCTGAAGCACACATACATGGCCGTAATGACAGAATAGACATATGTGTTCGATTACCTCCTCATTCAATTTTAACCAAGGGTTAGGATGAAGAATGATATAAGGTAGGGATCTTCTAACTTTTACCAATAGTAATAAACCAACAAGGCAGCTAAGATATGCATACATGACCGTAATGATGGAATAGACATGCATGCTCGTACACATCTACAAAGGGTTTATACAGGGGTTAACTAACCAGTGTAGTTAGTTAATAAAACAACATTGTCTGAATTGTTGTTTCAAATGAATTCTTTTGCATCTTCTTTGATGCTTCATTGCCTCCGAATCTTGCTTTTATGGCTATCCATAAAGATTTTGCATCTACGGCATCATGAAAACTGAGAAGATGTCTATCAGGTATTGCAGAAAGCAATATGTTAAGAGCTTTCTCATTGTTTCTTCTTGCGTTGGCAGCTAAGCGAAGTTTTTGGTGCAGACACTGACGAGGATGAGGATCAGTTGTGGGCTGGTCTCCATTGGTGATTATATCCCATAGTATATGATCAGTGATGGCAATATACTGTCGCATCTTCATGGACCATAGGTCATATTCACCCTTCTTGATCATTGGGATTCTTAGTGCAGTGACTGATGAGGTGGGAGGGATAGGATCAGCTTCAGACATCTTTTAGAGTTTGGAAAGATTTTGAATGTTACTGTTCTTCTAGATCAGAGGTCTTCTACACATGCTTGATAACCATCTTGTTGGGATCCGATATAACCTTAGTATAATAAGCCTTTAGCCTGTAAAGGATGTTACTTCCTTGAATAAATCCAAGGTTGATAACCAATAAAACACTGATATATACAATTTAACTATGGCGGTAATAGTTAATAGTATCAGAAAGACACAACAATAGTTTATCCTACAGAATTTCTATTATTACCTTTTGAATCTGCCTAAGTTGCAGATCCCTAATACAATACTAATCTCTAATACTTTAGCTAATATTTTTGAGACTCTTCTCTCTATGCTTTTTCGTGTGTGATTTCTAATGCCTTCCTAGAGATCCTTTTATAGACGTAAGGATAACCCTAGTAGGTTTACAATTCTTTTGTCCTTGTTTGTCATGAAACGCTAATTCTAATCATTTAAATTTACAAATACATAATTTTCCTTTGATTATCCTTTTCATTCGGCAGAGAGTAGTACTTTTGACTTTACTCTAATACAATGCCATTACTTTGAAGTATACTGGCAGAGTACTTTGACTTCTTTAATACATGGCAGTACTTTGATTTGTTACTTGGAAGTACTTTTGACTTTCAGACTTGTATTTCCCAACAGCCTTGATCTTATTTTTGCGGATGACCCTACACATAAAAACAAGGAAATTAGTTTCCTTTGGGGACCTAAGCCATCACTGGCTTGGATTTACCTCGTGCATATACAGTATTTATGTCTCTTCAAAGTAAT
The DNA here is from genome assembly GCA_026074375.1 of Tanacetum coccineum. Classification (NCBI taxonomy): domain Eukaryota; kingdom Viridiplantae; phylum Streptophyta; class Magnoliopsida; order Asterales; family Asteraceae; genus Tanacetum; species Tanacetum coccineum. The sequence goes on along the minus strand of BQNB010007138.1, from coordinate 21,099 downwards.
TGATGCTACTATTAGTTTGGTAAGTCTCCAAAACCCAACCATTGCTGAGGCACTTAACAACATTAACTGAATTTTCCCTCATAGCATTAACTACTGTGATTTGGTCCTTGAGCAGTATTAACTGACTTTTGGAGGCCTAGCAGTATAAAATTTTCTTAGCGTTATTATCTTTTTGCTAGGAATTTTTGTTATTAATGATGTTCTCATTTGATTAGGGACCTATTTAAGTCGATTGTGTGATTTTAGAAAAATGTGACATTGGTCTAGCACTATAAACTGTAGTTTTGGGATGAGCAGTATTTACAGGCCTAACAGTATTAAGTGATCTTAGGTTAGTTTTCATTAAAACTGCTCTTGGAACTATGTTCCTGTGAGCATTAGGGTGACCTTTTTAGCAGAATAATTGTAATTCACCCTTGTATAATTATTCCCAGATAACACCCTTTCCCTTTAATGGTAAGTTGAGTTTGCCTGACATGTGTTCTTAAAACTTCCACAGATAAAACATGCTTTATTGTACATCACAAAGTCACTTCCTAGCTGTTGGGACTTCTGATTATTCCAGTTTCTTTGATTTCCCCTAGGACTTTGTGACCTGTACATTTCAGCATACTTAACTGGTTTTTCTTGTTGTTTAGGTCTAACAAATTCTATCTTAGCAACAGTAGGAGAACTGGTTTTCTTCTCTAATTTATCATCTGACAACAACTTCTCAACCAATAGGTTTTATCAGGAGATTACTTAAACCTCTTTAGAAAATTTTCTCTAACAATCTTACTAGTATTAGCGTCATAGCTTCAAACTCCAAGTGCTGGAAACTCTTTAGACAAAAGAGTTAGACAATTCAATCTTTGGGGGTGAAATAACCCTATTAAAGGGGGAGGTTTGTAACAGCATTATAACTTACAAACCCCACACCTTTTCTACTTTTATCAGGTATTCAACTCCCTATTAATTTGTCTAGACTCTTAGAAGCATTATCAAATTTTTCAATTTTAAGTTGATTGCTTTATTTTTCTTGCTTAAGCTTTTCTAACTCACTTTTAAGCATGCTAATTTTTAAGTCTTTATATGAGATATCTTCTTTTAAGACATAAAGTTTACTCACTAAAATAACCGCATTCTTTGTGTAAATGAAAATTACTATTCTACTGATGCTAACCCTCTTTTATAAGTAGCTAAATTGAACTCAAATTTATTAAACTCTATTCTTAAATCATCAAGTTGAGTTTTAAGAGTTTCAAAGCTTTTTAGACATGTTTTTGAACAAGTTTTTTCATTATATACCTTAGAGTCTAAAAAAGACATAAGAGCCATGTTTGTAGGGACTTCTTTATCTGCCATATACCTCCAGTCAAAACCAGCTCCATCAATAGCCACCATTGCTTTAGAAGAAGTTTCTTTTACATTTACAGTCCTTCTAGAGCTGCTTTGATTCTTGTTTCTGCTATCTTGCTTCCTAGGTCCTCTGCATTCCCTTGCAAAGTGTCCCATCTTGTCATAGTTGAAACACTCCACCTTGGACTTGTCATATCCAGCTGTGTCACTCCTATTGATAATGATCTTTCTACCAGTTTTCTAGAAAAACCTTCTTGTCCTCATGCTTAGTAATGCTAACTGCCACTTCAAATCCATCTCTTCTATGTCATCTTTATGGATTTGTTTAAGGTCCTCATATACAAGTTAAGACCCTTTTGGTTGACTGGCTAAAAATGCATAATAGTTCATCAAATTAAGTTCGAGTACTAACTTGAGTACTAGCAGTGCTAACTTGAGTGCTAGCAAGGCTAACTTGAGTGTTAGTAGTACTAACTCTATAAGCAGTATTAACTTCATTAAGTACTACCAAGGGGGGGTGTGGGGGAGGGGGTCCCCCCCCCCCCCTAAACGGGGGGGGGGGTGGCCCCCCGCAGACCTTAAAAGCCATATTCTAAGAACTTGAGCTTGAGCTTGAGCTTGTAGTTCCTTTAACCTCTTGTTAACAATCTTGAAATTGTTGTAGAGATCATCAAAGTTCATTGTGTCTAGATCAGGTTTATTCCTATAGACCACAACATGAGTATTCCACTCAGAAGGCATACTTCTCAAAAATTTCAAATTGAGATATTCTTGTGAAATATTTTCACCCAGGATATCCAACTGACTTACAATTTTCTGAAGTCTATTAAAAATAGAGTTAAGAGACTCTATGCTTGGAGCATTAAAGTTCTCATACATTTGCTTCAGAAGAGTCTTTTGAGTCTTCTTTGTGGCTTCATTACCACCAAATCTTATTTGTATAGAAGCAAACAAAGTCTTAGCATCCTTGTATTGATTAAATGTCATTAGATGTTCATTAGGAAGTGCCTCAATAAATTTTCTTGCCTAACATAATTCGTCTTTTGAACCTTTTCCTTAGTAGTTACACGACATGGTATTAGTGAAATTGAGGTACCATCAGCATTTATTATTGTTTGAGCTACTGCTTTAAAGGAGTTTCCATTCTCCATGTATCCATCGGGGCAAAAGTCTTTTAACTTGAAAGTATTGGTCATCTTAGCCTCCACATATCATATTTACCCTGTTTGAGAATGGGCAACTTTGCAGTAGTAGTAGTTTGAGCAGTTTCTAGATCTATCTCTTCTTTATGAATAAAGGGTTCTTCTTGTTAGTTTCTTCTAGATCAAAGTTTCAGAACCACAAGCTCTAATACCACTTGTTGATCCCAACTTAAGATCAATTCCTTAGCTTGTAAAGGTTAAGTTACTTTGATAAATCCAAAACAACTATGGTAGAAACTTTATCTATACTAAAGAGTTATTGGGGTGGAATCTACTCTTTATTATTAGAAGGATATAAATGAAAATGTAAATTGTTTTACGTTGCCTGATGAACATGATATTACTGATAGCTCAAATATTATTTTTAATAAATAATACGTGTACTCTATGTTAGTTACTAGGGGTTTACATCCTGAAGCTTATATATCAAAAATGTATGAATGTTTTATCTATAACCATAATCCTAGGACCTGTGCTTTTATACACCAAGGATGTCCTTTACAAGTAACTACAAATCTTTCTATATTCTAATAGATAACTGAAAATCTTCTAACTTAATAAGATATACATATTTTTTACAAAAATATCTCATACTTATCCTGTAAGTAATCTTGATAAACAATCTTCATCTTAATCCTTTCTCTTATCTTTATTCTTCTGACAGTAAAAAATCTTTTAGCAGTTATAATCTTTCAGCAATTGTAAGTAGTAGCATTAACTTTTATTCCAGCAGCACTAACTTAGCAGTATTAACTCCAAGATTGGCATGGAGCTTTTGCATCCAAACTAGTTCTAAAGTCTCTATAACATCACCGACACACTCATATTTTGTGGAATTTAGGTAAACATTTAGAAACAGATAAGGTTAAATCCTTATAATATATAACAAGGGTTATTGTGTGCAGGTTATGTATCAAGTAATTTCACAAAAGTATGCTTGAAAAAAATTAAAATTTGAGCATAATTTAAGCATTTTAATGTGAAAAATAGGACAAGTATCATTCTAATTCCCCCTCCCACTTGAATGATATAATGTCCTCGTTGTATAGATAAAACATTAAAAACAGGAATTAAAAAAATTAGAATGAGAAACTCCCCTAATATTTTGCTCGGTAGATTCTCCAAGTTGAGTTTAAGAGCAAGGATGTGTGTTGAACAACCGTCTTGAAGTTTCAAGACTCCAACACTTCAAAATTTCCAGATCGTAGATTCTCCACCAACATTGTTGATTTCTTTCCAGCAAGGTCCTATGTAAATTATAGGAAAAACATGCAAAACCCTATCTTGGATATCTATGGTTAAACTCGCAATAAAAACCTAAAATTGTACAGGAAGTCGATACGCCCTATCTATACCTCAGGATACGCTGTATTGATACCTGTTTTGTATACGTTGTATTCGTTTAACGAATACGCCGTATAGATTATGCTAAAAATAAAGATTGGATAACGTCCAAAATCCAGAGTGTTTCCATGTCTTCTCTGTTAATGTTTTGAAGCATCCTAGTCATTGATGAGTACCATCCCATGATCTTAGTCTACTGCCTTCAGCTCTGATGATTTTGAAAGTATCCCATCTTTTCCTTTTTTTGATGATTTTCCCAACCCAACAATGATTGGGGACTTAGTGGCTATGGTATATACATCAATTGACTGAGTATACCTAAACTTTGCTATACTACTATAAATACTAGGAGACTAAAAACACTACTTATCAACTATACTACTCTAATCACTTTAGTATAAATGTATCACTCATACTAACTATAGAACTCTCTTCTACAAAACTAAAAAACTAACTTCCTAGTTCAACTACAACTAACTAAATCTCATCAATTTACTAACTATTAAGATATCTTCTGGAACACAAGCACTAAGGATTACAGAACTATAACTTCCCCCTCAATTTATTAGACTAACTATTACTTACTAACTATACTCTAAACTCACTCTGTACTCGATACTAATACTATACACAACATAACATACTTAACTAAGTGCCCCCTTCATCAGGAACTAAACCGACACAGCTCGCATGTATGTTTATTTCAGGACTAATTCTGCTATTCATCAGCACTTCAGTTTTTTATATATCTTATTATCTTATTTAACTGCGCGACCGTCTATTCATTAGGTTTATCTTTTGCTTCTTTGAATTATCAGACTCAGTTTCTTTTCTTGTTCTCTTCTTGTTTCCTTCTGCCTAGCTTTTACTTCCTTCCACAACCTCTAAATCCATAGGAACAAATGAATCTACCCACTTCATAGTATTGTCAAATAACATCTGAATTTCTTCAAAACTTTTGTTCTTCAACTGACTATGCTTGTAATTAGCCATATTTTTCAAATAAGTACACATTTGATTCCTCTTTTGGGCTTTCGTTGGTGGTTTTCTTATGATCTCTTCAGCTCTAATCTTTGCAAAGTGCTTCTTTCTTTTGTTTATGAGCTTTACAAATAGTTTTGATCTTTCTTCAATGGTCAACTCTCCTTGTTCTTTTGCCTTTAGTCCTCTGAAGCCTAACTCATAATTTGCCTCCATCTAGCTTGATATTATCCTATAAAAAGTAAGTTATCACTCTTCTACTTTTTTGTTTTTTTTTTTTTTTGTTTTTTTTTTTTTTTTTTGTCTTGCCAGCCTTTCCTCTTCATCTAATTCGGCTTGCAATTCTTCTTGAAGTCTTAAAGCAGTTTCTTCATCCACCAAAACTTGATCTAACCTGTGGAAGTTGTGATGTTTGTAAAGATGATGTTGTTGTTCTAAATTCACTTGGCTCTTGAAATACATCACCTCTAGCCTTGGGTCTTATAACAGCAGTTGTAGTTTTTGTAGCAGCAGTTTTAACAGCCTTTATGTTTAGTTGCTTTGATCTCTATTAAGTCTAGCAGAGTCCACTCCATCAACAGTTGTTTGTAGCACTGAAAGTATACCTTCAGTAGTAACTAACTGCCCTTTTCAACTTCAACTTCCTCTACATTAAAAACGTCCTGTATCCAACATTAAAAATTATCAATCAATCCTCCCCTGAGTCTCATCAACCAAAGCAACCTCTGCATCAGCATCAAGATCAGCTATTTTCATCCCCTATTTAGATGCATCCTCCTGAGCACACCAAATCCTTCATCTTAGGAGGATTCCTATTCTTGTCATTTTAACCAACCTTCCTAACCTTTGTAAACCCTGAAGTTCTTGACTTATTCGTACTATCAAGCTTCTAGACCCACCTCCTTTAATTTAGTACAACTCGCAGCTTGAGAGGTCTTAGTGGTTCTCACAAGTCTCCAAGAACTTTTTATACAATTTGGTAAACAAAGTTCCATCCATCAATTTATTTAGTTTTAATCTATCCTCACCACTAAGTAGTAGATCATTGGAATGTGTAGGTACATGCTCCTCATTGGCAGCCTCATCAGTGATAGGCTCTGTAGAACCATTAGGTTGAGGAACCTCAATGTCTTTCCTCTGTTCCCACCTGGCTTGTTTCGTCTGAGGTTGTGATATAGATTGTTGAATAAAATGGGTGTTTGTTAGGATCAGTTGGTTATTTCTAAAACCCTTACTAATTCTTTAGAGCTAGAACCAATCATAGTTTTGGAATAAAGGGGTTACTCTCCAGGAAACTTCCTCCTTTCTTATATTAGCAAAGACCTTCTTTGTGTGAAAGTGTAACATAAAATTCTTTTGTTGTCATATTATGTTACATTCAGCTACGATAAAATGAAAAGCTTCTTCAACTTGTTATTCCAGAACACTTGCACAACACCTTGGATGCATTAGAATTTAACACCCGTCAAAGACCCTCCAAAGTTCTACATATTAACAAAAATATACTTGGAAAAGTAAATGTTTTTGGTGTTGTGGGCAAGACATATGAGCATGTTTGAGGCCAGATGCTACTACATTCGTTCCAATAAGTCTTAGCACTAAGGGCATAAAGAATGTATGGCTAAAAATTTCCATTGAGGTGAAAAGAAGCTTTAACGAATGTAAGCTTTGTGTAAATTTTCATACCCCATTCTTTCTAGTTCTGCAAAAATGATAGCATTAGTAGAACTTTCCTAACCTACAACATCGTATAATTGAAGAGCTCTTCTACACTCGATCTTAGTGACGATCAACTTCCTCCCAACTACTAGGGCATGTATCTGCACTTCTCCAATGACCAGCTATTTTACCTTTAGCAAGTAGCCCAGAAATTGCTTTAATGCATGAAAGTAATAAAATGGTTGTATTCATCGTTAGTGCATATCTGATAGAACTTGCATTCAAAAAGTCAAAAATTCTTTCAAACCCATCACTTTCTTCGGGTTTCTCCAAAAACGCAACCAAATTGTGAGTTTCAGCAAACTTTAGGTTTGACATTGTGTTGGGGTTTGATGAGGAATATGATAAAACTGAGTTAAGTATTATATAGAGAGTATTAACAAAGTGTAAAATCGAACTAATTATGATTTGAAACCCCTAATCGGAAGTATTTTATGAAATCACATCCCTCAACAACATACTAACAACTGATAGGTATTAAGTGTATGCCTAGCAGCATTAACTAACCATTAAGTAGTGAGTTTAAGCCTGAACAGCACAACCTGAACACTGGCAGTAAGAGTAATTGTATGCCTGATAGCATCAATTAAACTTAACCAGCAGTAGTAAGTTTATGCCTAACAAAAAAATTTTGTGAGTTGGTCATATAACTAAGAGTCGCCAGCATTAACTCCAATTTCATTTCAAAAAGCATTTCCATCATCAATTTTGATTCTCACAAACTCTCTTTTTGTTTTTATTCTCACTATATCTCTCTTTCTGTTTTTCAGCTCACTATTTTCTCTCATTTCTTTTACTCACCAATTTACTCTATCTGATTTTATTTTCACACATCTCTCTTTTTGTTTTTCAGCTTACTATTTTCTTTCATTTCTTTTACTCACCAATTGGTATGTGCTTAAATACACATACCTTTTCCTTAATAAAAACGAGGCTTCAAGATACCCAATAAAATGGTGAGGGGGGGGGGGGGACATAAAATGCCAAATATATCTCTTGTTTTTGTGTATGAATGTGCAGGTAACGGATATACACAAAAAGACGAAAAACGAAGCCAAAACGGATAAAACCGAGCACGAGAATGAAAAGAGCGTAAAAAACCAAAGCCAAAGGCGTATGCATCTTAGTGGGCCAACATAGCCAAAACATTAATGGGCCAAGACTGGCCTAAATTATGAAGAAAATCAGCCCAAAGAAGAAGCCCAAATAAGGACTTAACGATTGTTAGAGGTCCACCACAAACCAGAAACATATCACAACGATAGTCCTCCAAGCCCTACAATCGTTAGTCCCTACACTAACGCCCATTACCATCTTTCTCCTTCATTTGAAATATAATAAAATATGATCAAAAAATGACGCATTGAATGGGCAAAGTCAATGCAATAAAGATGCAGTTTAATGTTGATTGGCCAAGATTTTAGTTTCCATATGCAGTTACAAAATCAAGGAAAGAATCAAGTACAATGCAAGACGCTTTAATTATGATTTGGCAATGCATTGGAAAGCTTCTTTATGCAAATATGGAATGATTGGAAGAATTGAAGACCTTGACTAATTTACCAATCACACATTTCCTATAAAAAAGATGGAATTCACACAAAAAAAGTATGTAGTTTTTAGGACAACTTTTGGCTTATTTATAGTTTATTTTAATGTTTTATGTCTTTTAAAGTATTGTCATTTTCTTTCCAAGCATTGTGTTCTCAAGGATTATTCAAATAAAAGATAATGATTGTGATAATTGATGATTGTGATGAATCGAAAATTATTTTGGCTTCTGAAGATTGGTTTGTTTGATGGTTCGGTGAAGTGCTCTTTCAGTCTAGAGTCTCCTAGTGATTGCAGCTTAAAAAACGCAGGATCACTTTGATTAATAAAGTAGGCATATGGTTTAAAGGCTATTTTTCACGGCTTTGGCTTGTTGGATGTATTTGCTATTTGGTCGGAAATTAGTTTTATGGCTTCTAATTGGGATTTGGATTAGTTTGGTATTTATTTCAGTTTGTGCAAAAAGGAAGGTCCAGGACTCGAACCTGTGACCTCCCCATTTCTTTCCATACGCGTTCTTAACATAACCAAGTTTGTCAGTGTGCTAGGTGGGACAAGTTGTCATACTTGCCCACCACTTTATTTTAAATCTTTTTTCAGTTTTGCTTTTCAGACCTTTAAGGCTTATTTCCAGCTTATTCCAATAAGCTGGAAAACCCAATTTATCTTTCTTAAGTTTTAAATCGTTCAAAGTACTTTTCGTGAGTTTTTCAGATTTTTATAAATTAGTTTAATATTTTTAATAATATTTTTAGATTACAACTATTTTTAATTCATAATAAATAAATAAATATATATATATAATTCTTTTTTCTAAAATTATTATTAGTTATTTAGGATTTATAAAAAAAATAAAAAATCATTTGTAGGGTTAAATTTTGATAGATTAGGTTTTAAGTCGCGTTTTTTTAATTCCCGTTAACGTTTTCGTGTTTTAATTTTTAATTGCCTTAATTGTTTGTTTGCATTTATTTGTTTGTGCATTTTTATTTGTAGAAATAGGAAACCAAATCAAAATCTTGATTATTCAATCACGCGATCACGAACTTAGCCGACTATCTATTTACGCTTCGTCGAGGACAAACGACCCAGGAGGTTTTAGAGATTGCTTTGGTTAAAAGCAATTCTTTTTAATCTTTTGGAATACTATACTATATTATATAATTGTATTTGCCTCTTAATTACACATACTTGTTTGTGTGTGTGGTTTTGGAACAAATCAAATTTTTGGTGCCACCGCCGGGGAGGTGTGTTACGATTATCGTGTTTCGTTCGAAGATTAGTGTATGAAGACCCTTCCTCGTGAAGTTATCGCTTTCAATTGTCAATATTTTCTTCTTATTATAAAAACATAAAAATGCAAAAATATTTTACACTTCTATTTTTTTTAATATTAAAAATAATCGTTTGTTAATTGTCGCTTCGGCTTATCTTTAGTTAACAAACTATAAGAGAGGTATAAGGAGGGTTGATCCGATTTTCAACCCAAAAGGAGAAGGTTTTTAAAACGCTTCGCGCTTACCCACTCCTTCGCTTCTTTGTGCGTTTTCTAGAGAGCTACCGGGAACTATTGACTTTCGGTTACCAAAAATATTTTTCTTTCTTATTTTTATTTTTTTATGTATTATTTAAAAAATCTAAAAAAATCCTTCTCTATCCTCTTATCCGTTTAATTCTTTTTCTTATCCCTCTATATTGTTTAATTCTTATTGCGTTACTCGACTATCGTGACTATTGTCATTGTTTTTACTGTAAAATACGGATGGATGAAGATCAATATTGTTGTCATCGGTGTTATTGTGAGAGATGTGGAAGTAAGCACGTGAATGGATTTTGTTCGAAATGCAATTTATACGTTAATCCGAATTCTTTCAACAATTATGATCCACGTATGAGTTTCTTAGACAATCCTTCCAACGATATTAGAGATCAAAAAGCTCTTGATACTATGCAAACTTGGTGTGAGTCGATAATTCAAAAAAAAGTTAAGGAAAAGCAGGAAGAAAAAAATATCGCAGAGAAGGCAGCGGATCATAGAACTCATACTCCAGAGTTTTTGGATAGTTTAAAACTTACTTACAAGAAAAGCACTATTCCTTTGAATAATACGCCTCATTCTCCAGATTTTTCTGAATTTCCTCCACAACCCCAGTACGTGACGTATTCTTGTGAGTTATGTGGAAACGATGCTCATTTTGGTTACGATTGTCCAACACAAGTTCCGTTTATCTTTAATCCGGACCCGTGTTACAATCAAAACTTTGATAATAATTTTCCACAAACTTCACCAAGTCTTCCACAATATCTTTGTTGTACCCGTTGTGGGGGTCCTCATGAGACTTTTCAATGTGATCAATTGACCTTCGATGAGCCTTATTGTGAAAACTGCGGGGGACCTCATATGAGTTTTCAGTGTCAACCAATGAATCAAAATTTCTATAATTCAAATTCTTCCGGTTTTGACCAATTTCAACCCCTGCAGTATCCCGTCAGTTCTCAACCTCCTGAGGAAAGTATCAAAGAATTTTTTGTAAAGCACGCTCAAGAAATGATAACTACGGTGCAATCCGCTGTGAAAATAGTGATTCAACAACATGAGCAGGCAGTTCAGAAAGAGCAGGAGGAGCAGGCAGCTTTTACTCCATATTAGAAGTTTCCTATTTTTGACGACGATGATGATGAGTACACTATTCAATATAAGGAATATTTAGAGAATTCGTCTAAAGCAATCACACCCGATTTACCAACCGAGGAACCCGATAACTCTCTAAGTATGGGGGATGAGCATCTTAGCACTATTTCGGAAACGGAATCAGACGAAGTAATAAAGTCTAGTGTTAAGGACCTTGTCCCAATCCCACGTGAGTCCGAGGGTATTTTCGACATTATGTGTGATGTGCCTTTTGTGATAAAAATCACTTTGATTCCGAGTCTGATCTTATAGAATCTTTACTTAATCGAGATACTTCGATTGCTTATTCTCCTAAGATTGACTCTCTTCTCGAGGAGTTCGCCGGTTAACTCGCTCCTATCAATCCAATTCCACCGGGAATTAATAAAGCTGATTTGGATCCTGAAGAAGATATTCGTCTTGTTGAGCAATTGTTATATAACTCTTCCCCTCTTGACGTTTTAAACGACCACTTTGAGATTTTCTCCAATTTTAACGATGATTATACTTCGAGTAATGACGATTTTTATAAGGGCATCGATTACGTTGAGGCATCACCTCCCGATTATGAGCTCGTCAGCTTAGAAGAGGTGAAGGATGATTTACTTCGTGAGAAATTATTGAATATCAATCTTCTTATTGCTAAGATCGAATCTTTGAATAACAACTCCACTCTTGATTGTGTGTTCAAGTCTCCTATCCCCGTTAAGGATAGTGACTCTTTCTTCGAGAAGTCTAATACTTCTCTCTCTTATTCGGATAATTCTTTACCCGAATTCGAGACTTTTAGCGATCATACGGAAGAAGACGATAGTGGCAGTACCACTACTCATGTTGATTACTCTCTTCCCGAGTATGATTCATTTCTCTTTGAGATTGAGCCCGATCAGGGAGAGTTGTCTAGCGTTGTTATGAAAGATATTTTGGGAGAACCTCGTGTTCTTGTGCCTAATGTGTTACCCACCCATCCCACCCTTTATCTAGATTCGGACTTCATTCCTTTTGATGATTCCCTCGGATCCGATCTTGAAGTTTCTTTTCCTTCCGGAACTAGAAACAAGATTTTTAATCCGGGAATATTCTTTGAAGTCCAATCCAAGAGATTTCTATCTCAGGATACATTTTCTATCTCATTTATCCGTAATCTTCTTTGTCCAGTCATTGAGACTTTGCTTCTATTTTCATCCAAAAATGAGGACACAGTTTTCAATCCTGGTATTCTTTCTTCTAATATCTTATCTCATCGGGGCAAACTTACTTCTGATTTTTCTAAGAGCCCGATGATGATTTCTGGAGGGGACATTCCTAACTTGGATGTTCTGTTTCTCCATTTCTTTCCTCCTTGACCAGCTCAAGAATGGGGGATCGAGTCAGGCTCAAGACTCGGTTAACAAAAATAAGCGCTTCGTGGGTGGCAACCCATGCTTATCCTTAGTAGTAGTATATTTATGAATAAGTGTGATGTGAGGAGGCTCGCCTCTTCTTTTCTCGTGTTTCGTGTTTTGTGGTTTTTTTTATCCAGGATTGCCCAGATTTTGAAGACTCTCGTGCTCATGGTTTTGTCCATTCATACACTATAGCTTCATATCCCCAACTTCATTTAGGGAATCCAATATTCAAATCTTATCGACTAACGTTTATCTTTAGCATAATTAATAAACGGCTTTAGATTTGTGTAGAGACCCTGCCTAAAACATTGAGGATAATGTTTCGTTCTAATATGAGGGGGGGAATCTATCGATTTGATTATACCTGCGACCGTTGTTCTCACGTAACCCGTTTTTCCACAAAAATATGTGATTTTTGTAAAAATAGCAAAAAATTTAAAAAATTTGTGCATGATAAAGTGAAAAAGTGATAAATAAATAAAGTGATAAAATAAGTGTTGTGACACAAATAAAGGTGAGAACGAGAAATAAATTTTGATCCAACCGGTTTTATACCTTAGCTTTTTTCCTTAACATATTTAAATCGAGTTTGTTGCTAGTCTTATGTAGGCTTATCCATTATGCCGAACTCGATTTATTAGAGTTAAGATTGTTGCCAGTCTATGTGACTTGTTAAAGTGCCTATCTTAATTCGCTAGGCTAAGCATTCGCAAGTCTCTTTCTTAGAGATTTTAAATTGTGAAGAACGAGAAATGATAGAGTCGAGTATAAGTCATGATATTAAGCGTGGAATAGTTGGTTTTCTTTAGAGCTTATAAGTATTAATTATGGCTTTTTCTCCCATTAGCTTGTTTCACTTTTATATTAATAATGTTTAATAAATAAGGTTGTCCGGTTCAACTTAATTTTTAGTAACTTTCCACTAACTTGGAAGACGATGCCAATAAAATAGGTACACATCAGGATTCAGAATTTTGGCATACTATATATATCATATGAATAATTGCTTTACTTACACTTTAAAGAGCCTTAGGGTATATGGTGTAAGCAGAGTTAATCATGAGATTACTTATGCCTTAAAGAGCCTAAGGGTATATGGCGTAAGTGATTAAATTGTTCATGCCTTAAAGAGCCTTAGGGTATATGGCGTGAATGATTGAATCATGTTTAATAAATGATTTGTTTGTACCTTAAAGAGCCTTAGGGTATATGGTGCAAATTAAATCTCACTTGATTTATGTCTTAAAGAGCCTTAGGGTATATGACGTAAATCAAGTTAATTAAATAAGTAGCCTAATAAAAGCCAAATTTCGGTCACCTCGATGTGGACCTTATCAGTTTTCAAGGATAGGGTTAGAAGCTAATTTTTATCTTTAACTGTCCCGCTTTATTTTCGGATTTAATAAATATCGAAACAAGTCTTAAAGAGCCTTCGGGTATAGGACAAAAATAAAATCTTAAGATACAAAATTAGGAATAAGGGAGGAAAAGTAATACACAATTAGTATTTATGAGTAGTGTTAGTATCATGACTTGTATTTGACAATAATCTTGTTTTTAAGCTTAGTATGGAGAAGTGAAAGTTGGGGACGATAAATTTATTTTACTTGCTCCATGATCCTAAGTATTATCAAAGAATAATGAAAGCACAATGTTATGAAGTGTTGAAGTATAGAAAGTTATGAAAAAGCATAAAAACATGGAAAAATGTTGAAAATGGAAAACGGGGCTTTTCAGAGCTAATTTTTCTTTAATCCTTTAAGATGAATACTTAGCTACTTTTCGAGGTAATTAATCAAGGGGGATTAAGAATCTTAGTTTTCTAAAAGTGTTATTTATAACATTGTGTGAGGACACGGCTAAAGCTTAGTATGGGGGATTTTGGTATGTGTTAAAATACACATACCTTTTTCTTTAATAAAACGAGCTAAAAAGACCAATAAAGACTAAAAATACATTAAAATTCATTGTATATTTGTATTTTGTGATTTATGTCTTGCAGGTACTGATATTTATCAAAAAGGACAAAAATGAAGCAAAACGGATAAAACCGGGCACGAGATTGGAAAGAGCGAGAATGGAAAAAGCGCGAAAAAAAACCAACGCCGAAGGCGTATTTGAGTTTAATGGGTCAACCCGTACCCATTTTATTGGGCCGGGTCAGCCCAATAACTCTTATACTATAAAGCTTATAAGCCTAAACCCATTTATAAGTAATAAGCCCACAATCCTTTTACCTTAATCCTATTTCCAGCCCATTTTACAAATCAAAACCCGTATCCTATATTACCTTGGCTTAAATCCCCACCCTTGAGCCCAAGTCAAAACAGTATAACATATAAGTCAAACACCTAGGTCAAATTTACTCGCGAGTTAAATTACTATTCATCCTCCTCCTCAAAATTAACCCTGTGTGTGTACGGAGGATACCCTGCTCCTCACCTACACTTCATACCTTCTAGAAGATATTGCTGACACGTCTGACACAAGGGGAGCCACGTTGACAATCTGTGCTAATGATTGGAAAAAGGGACGCGACACTCAATCCAAGGGCTGACATGACTGCTTAATGACGAATCAATGATTGGATGGACGAGATTGAAGCTCAGGAGCATCTCAAGGACCTAGAACCTTCATCTGAGCACTATATAAGAAAGGCTTCCGCACACACAAGGGCGTCTTTCTTTTTAGCTTATTGTAATTTTTTTATTGTCTTTCAATTAGTGTCTTTCATTTTCCAATTGTTGTAAAACTTTCAAAGCTTTAATAAAATTCAGTTTGGTTTAAATTTTTGTCTATTCAGTTTTATTATGTTGATTGATGTTACTTAAATAAGCTTTCATAGTCTCATAAATACTTGCAAATACTCAAACAAGCTTATTCAAGCTTGTTTGAGCTTTTGGTTTGACTTGGAAGCAGCTTGGTGGCATTGGTTCAGGTTATTGTTGGTTTAGAATTTGTTATTGGATTGGTATTTGGAAAAAGGGTAATAAGTTGTTATGGGTTATAAGCCAGAGATGGAAGGGCTGGTGGTGTAATAAGCTGGTTTAGAATAAGGTTAGGGTAGTTGGTTACTTGCTTTGGACCACTTGTAAGTCCAAAATCTCTTTTCTAGCTTATCACTATTAGCTTATATTAGATCTGCTTATTTGCTTAATATCTGCTTTTATATGCTTATCTGTCTTGTTTTAGTTTATTAATATTAGATCTGATAGCTTATTAGTAGTTTTGTTAGTTATTAGTCATTTGTTCACTTTTAGTGTAAAAACTGTCTAAAAAAACCAATAAGCTTAAGCTTATTGGTTAAGTACTTATTGTCTGGTTTAAATTGCTTAAAAAGTCTCTTAATAGTCATAATAAGTAAATTTGTTCAAAGTTTTATCCAGTTTTAAGGTCTTATCAGTTTTAATTTGTTTTTATAAAACTTAAAGGGGTGTTTGGATACCAGTTTTAACCAAGGTTAAAACTGGTCTAACTAGTTTTGGCTATTAAGCCAAGTTTATTCAGCTTTTAAATAGTCTTATAAGTAGTTTAAAACAGTTTTCAATCATTAGTAGGCTAGTTTACCTAGTTTTCTAATAATTTTCAGAGTATCATAATCTAAAATAGTTTGTTACAGCTTATTTGATAAAACTTCTTTAAAGTGTTTCTGAGTAGTTGTTTTTGTGTCTAAAGCAGTTCAAAACTTGTTAAAGTCTTATGGTTTAAGTCTCACAAGATGCTACTAAGTTTTGTTCAAATGACAAATTCTCAAAATCCAATCAACATAGCTTTTTAGCTATGCTGAATTTCAGCATAAGTGTTCTAAAAGTGTTATTTCAGCTTATTTTGGTCTAAACTAGTTTTACCAAGTCTCATTAGTCTAGCTTAATCAGTTTTAATCATCTAATCAAGTTTTCTAGTCTTATTTCTCTTCTGCAAGTTTTTATAAAAAGTTTTAAAAAAACCAAAAATATTAGTCTAAAGTACCTTTTTCATCAGCTTATTTTTAAGCTTTATTTATATTCAAATTGTCTGAAAATTGGTTTATGAGTTCATTAGCCTATAAGCTTGAACTGTTTTGAGGATTTAGACTTTGGCTTAAGCTTTTAGTAGCTTATTTGAGGCTTAGAAAGTAGTATCTCAAGCTGCCAGTTTCATTTTTTTAGGCTTATTTTAGTTAAGTTGCATTTGGAACTTAAGTGCTTTTCAGTAGCTATAATCTGCTTATTTGTAGTTCCTAGAGCTTATTAGATATAGTAACTTAGTTGTGATCAGCTTATTTGCTTTTTATTAGGCTTATTGTGTTTAAAAAGCCCTTAGCAGCCTTATATTTAAACTAGCAGTACTAACAATTAAAGTTAGTACTGCTGAGCTTATTTGGCTCTTTCTAGCTTATTAACTGAGTTTCATAAAAGCTGTTTTTATAAAAAGTATTTGTCTTCAGCTTATTTATAAGTTTGTTTGAAAAAATTTCAAAAATAAAAAGTTTGTGCAAAAAGGAAGGTCCAGGACTCGAACCTGTGACCTCCCCATTTCTTTCCATACGCGTTCTTAACATAACCAAGTTTGTCAGTGTGCTAGGTGGGACAAGTTGTCATACTTGCCCACCACTTTCTTTTAAATCTTCTTTCAGTTTTGCTTTTCAGACCTTTAAGGCTTATTTCCAGCTTATTCCAATAAGCTGGAAAACCCAATTTATTTTTCTTAAGTTTTAAATCGTTCAAAGTACTTTTCGTGAATTTTTCAGATTTTTATAAATTAGTTTAATATTTTTAATAATATTTTTAGATTAAAATTGTTTTTAATTCATAATAAATAAATAAAATAAAATTCTTTTTTCTAAAATTATTATTAGTTATTTAGGATTTATAAAAAATAAAAAATCATTTGAAGGGTTAAATTTTGATAGATTAGGTTTTAAGTCGCGTTTTTTTTTAATTCCCGTTAACGTTTTCGTGTTTTAATTTTTAATTACCTTAATTGTTTGTTTGCATTTATTTGTTTGTGCATTTTTATTTGTAGAAATGGGAAACCAAATCAAAATCTTGATTATTCAATCACGCGATCACGAACTTAACCGACTATCTATTCACGCTTCGTCGAGGACAAACGACCCGGGAGGTTTTAGAGATTGCTTTGGTTAAAAGCAATTCTCTTTAATCTTTTGGAATACTATACTATATTATATAATTGTATTTGCCTCTTAATTACACATACTTGTTTGTGTGTGTGGTTTTGGAACAAATCACATGTAACTAATTCGCTCAATTGCTCGGTCGTGACGAGTATTCTATCATAAGCTTGGCAAGGATACACATCTCCACCACTAAAGCCAAGGAGTAACAAGTTTATAGAGGTAAATATGGGTTTTTGTATGGAAAGGCTTACGGTTGATCATTCTAAAATCTTTCACCAGAAGTACCACTCCAACAAGGCAGCTGAAGCACACATACATGGCCGTAACGACAGAATAGACATGTGTGTTCGATCACATCCCTATTCGAATTTAACCAACGGTTAGGATGAAGAATGATATAGGGTAGGGACCTTCTAACTTTCACCAAAAGTCGTAAACCAACGAGGCAGCTGAGACATGCATACATGGCCGTAACGACAGAATAGACATGCATGCTCGTATAAATCCTCATTCGCGTAAAACCAGCAGCTAGTCATTAGGTGAGAGAAGTAAATTGTTGTTAAATAAAAATACGAAACAAATAGATTAAGACTAATATATAAGTTGCTAGAAACTTTTTTCCCGACCGTTACCATGAAAAAGACACAACTATTTACAACGTCTTGATCATAGATCAAAAACAACAACCTAAGTTGGCATTCCCGTAATGGTCAACTTCCCAATCATCCCAAAACTTTACATACTCTACAAGGCAAGTGGCGATATCTTCCACTTTGTACAATACTCTACATCGTTGATTTTTGTTGCGTATCAACGAATAATCGATCCTTCGTATAATTCCTTCGCTAGTTGCGAAACGATTATCTTCAAACTTTCTTTCTCTTTCTTTTTTGTTGAATTTTTCTCATTTTTTACTAACTATGCTTCAAATCTTGGTGTAGTTTCACCATCTTCACGATCATAATAATTCCGGATAATTCCTTCGTTAGTTCTTCGTTCTTCGGATTCACCATTAATTGTGACGGTAGTAAAATCACATGAGTTTTGACTACTAATATACATTCCCATTTGCAATGTACAAATTTCCAACCGCACCAAAAATTATAAAATGACACAAGACTCGGGAAATACAAACTTTACACTTTAAGCAACTAGCAACTGTAAATTAAACTTAATCTAACATGGTAGGTTAAGGTGTAAGGGTGTAACGAAACAAATAATTGGTGTAATTCCTAAAGGCCCTATGGGTTGTTCTAGTGGATCTTCACTCTAAAGATGAGAGTGGAAAAGGGTTTAAACTGGAGGTTAACTAACCGGTGTAGTTAGTTAATAAACAACATGTAAAGGCGATTTGGGTGTAATCCTAAAATTTACCAATTTAAACAAGTTACTCCAATTAAATCCATAATACTCATTATTGTGGTCTCGAATAGATATACCAAGCCAAGTTCTAAAGTCTACAACATCACTGGCACACTCATATTTTATAGAATTTGGGTAAACATTTGGAAACGAAAAGGTTAAATCCGCACAATATCTAACAAGGGTTATTGTGTGCGGGTTATGTAACATGTAATTTCACAAAAGTATGCTTGATTTTTTTTAAAATTTAAGCATTTTAGTGTGAAAATTAGGATGAGTAAACATTCTAATTCCATCCCCCACTTGAATTATACAACGTCCTCGTTGTATATATAAAACATTAAATACGGGAATTAAAAAGAATTAGAATGAGAAACTCCCCTGATATTTTCTCGGTAGATTCTCCATGTTGAGTTTGTGAGCAAGATCATGTTGAACAACCGCCTTGATGTTTCAAGACTCCAACACTTTAAGATTTTTAGATTTGTAGATTCTCCACCAACATTCGTTGACTTCCCTTCACGAGGTCCTGTGTAAATTCTCAGAAAACAAATGCAATTCTATCTCCGTGTATTCGTTTGGTTAGACTCGAAATATGAACCTAAAATTGTACAGGAAGTCGATACGCCATATCCATTCCCCAGGATAAGTCGTATTGATACATGTATACGCTATATTCATTTAATGAATACGTCGTATAAACTGTGCTAAAAATAAAGACTGGATAACGTCCAGATAGTCAATACGCCGTATCCATGGGGTTTGGATACGCAGTATAGACAGTCTGGGAAGACAGACTCGATAAAAATTGAAAATACATTTCGGATTGTCTCCCGGCAAGCACTTTTGTTTAAAGAAAAGTCTTTAAATTAGACTTGCCCCAATTTACTCTCATCCTTATAAAACAATTTAGGATCGAACGGGATGCCAAATGGCACATATAAATTCTTGAAAAGATTTATTAGCATCCCTTTGATAATATAATTACAAGTCATGATATTAAGATTTAATTCCATGATAAAAATTTTAGTTTTAAAAAATTTATTAGATGTATCATGATTTATTTCCAAAAGCTTATTTGACGCATGTGCATAGGCACCAACATCAGTATTTATTACATCAGGTAATGGTTTGACAGATAAATCCCCCGAAGAGTGTTCAATATCGAATTTATCATCATCATTGTCCTTATCTGTTTTTAAATCATTGGGATAAATTACGTTTAAGAGAATAGATCATCAAAGTTCAAAACGTTTTGTTCCTCTTCATCATATTCGGACAATGATGTTTTATTTTTCAAATTAAATTTATCAATATGCTGAGGGTTTAAAATTGGTTCAGTTAATAAATCTGATTTGGACGTTTGAGCATCATCGTAAACAATGGCTGGAAATTCATTCTCAAAATTATTAAAGTAGTCTAAATCATTAAAATAACTGACCGTAGGCTCGGGTAATGGAAGCAAAGGCATATTGACTTTTTCATTATCATTTTCTGAATCCGTTTTCAATTTGTCAACAGAATTCATTTTATAGGAAAATGAGTTTTTATCGAAAATTACCGTGTAATCTTCATCGTCGGATTCGTCAAGCGATATTCTAAAGTTAATTTCATTATTAAGAGAACTTACTGTAGGCTCACACGAGAGTGTTGCTTCAGATGTTAACGTTTCGTTGAAGACTATAGCTAGGAATTCAGTTTTAATAGATCCGAGGTCATGAACGTCTTCATTATCCCATATCTTACCATACGTAGCAGTTTCTCAGTTATACACCTTACCACGCCTACGAGATTTTTCTTTCTCAATCCTGATATACTCCTCTATAGTAATGTTGGGGTCGTCCATTGTGACCTGTAATAAATTTGCTAGGAAAGAAAACGGTCAAATAGACAAATACGCCGTATTCAGTAAACTGAATACGTCGTATTTTCTTCAGCTTCCTTACGTCGTATCTTCATTGAATTCGACGACCTCTTTATCTTCTGTATCAATATGTCCATCATAGTACTTCTTCAGCCTTTGCCCATTGACCTTGAAGCTAATCCCATTTTTATTGGTGATTTCTACGGTCCCATACGGATACATTGTTTTGACCACATTTGGACCGTACCACTTTGATTTGAGCTTACCCGGATGCATCCTTAATCGAGAGTTAAATAACAAGACAATATCCAACTTTAATGTCTTTATCCCCTCTTAGCCTAGAGTCATGCCATTTTTTAGTTCTCTCTTTATAGATTCGGGTGTTCTCGTATGCTCCATTTCTGAATTCTAGCAATTCATTAAGTTTCATGAAACGGTTTTTAGCTGCAGCCGCAAGGTCCATATTGTACTGTTTCAGTGCCCAATATGTTTTATGCTCGATCTCTACAGGTAGGTGACAAGCTTTCCCATAAACCAATCTAAAGGTTATACATCCAATG
>BQNB010007137.1:0-94659 GCA_026074375.1 Tanacetum coccineum | reverse complement strand
GTCTAAAAATGGGTCAAAATCACAATTAGGGTACAATTAGGGTTTCCTGGATTTATTTCTTGTGTAATTGAAGTAGAATGATAAAATGATGTTTGAAAATGATTGATAATGTTATAGATTAAGTTATTAAAACTTATTTGGGTATTGGTTTAGGTTTATAATGGATAAAACCAAGAAACGAGTCATGGTTTAGTATTTTGCTCGGGTTAGGGTTTCTGACTTTTGAATTAGGGTTTTGAGTATAAATATGTGTATGAAAGCTTATGAATAGAATAATTAGGGTTTAAAAATTGTATATTGAGTGTAGTAGCTTGTACATAAGTGGTGGTGAAGAAATTGGAATGAAAATGGAGGTAAAACGGCTATTTCAGAGATCATGCTTAATGACTTGTATATTGAGCTTTCAAAGACTTATACTTTGATTAAAGAGATTTTATATTTCAAATGAGATGTTATATTACTTGTACATATGCTTTAATAGTTTGTACATTCACTTTAGATATTATTCCTTCATGGAATTAGAGTTTAGAGGTATACGATAACGGCTTAAAGCCCGTTTAGATATAACGTTACGAATAGTACATTATAGGAATAATGTACCTTGTAAAAGGGATATGATGATATTGACTTAACATGTTATGATTTTTGCTTGACATTTATGAAGATAGGATGGTCATAGATAGGTTGCGTGAGTTCGTCTACTTTAATTATGACATACTGAGATATATAAGTAATGTAATAAAGCGAAAAAATTTCCCCATACAATTGTGATCATAGTAAAATAGGTTTTGTATTTGATGAAAATCCTTGGGTTGTTATAGCATCATCCTCTAGTTTTTACCTCTTGACACTTTCTTCATCAAGTTCCTCACCTGTACTTTTCTTACTAACTGTTTCCTTTCTACTGCTTTCAGTTTTCTTTCCACTGCCTTCCACCACCTCTGAATCCATAGGAACAAATGAATTCACCCTCTTCATTTCTTTGTCAAACAACATCTGAATTTCTTCAAAACTTTTGTTCTTCAATTGAGTGTGTTTGTATCCAGCCATGTTTCTCAGATAGGTATACATTTGATTCCTCTTTTGTGCTTTAGTTGGTGGTTTTCTTCTGATCTTTTCAGCTCTAAGCTTTGCAAAGTGCTTCTTCCTTTTGTCCATTAACTCTACAAACAATCTTGACCTCTCTTCAATGGTCAATTCTCCCTGTTCTTCTGCTTGTAGTCTCTGAGCTAACTCATAATCTGCCTCCATCATAGCTTGAGTATTATCCTATGAAATTAAGTTAGCCTCTTCTTCTCTTTGTATTGTAACCCTTTCTTCTTCTTCTAACTCAGCCTCTAATTCTTCTGCAAGTCTTTTAGCCACTTCTTCATCAAACTTGATCTGATCCTTTTTCTTTAATGGCTTCTCTGGTTCAATCATTTTGGCTTTTCCCTTNTTAGTGCCAATAGTATCGGCTAGGGATGATTAGTGCCACAAACTACAAACCACAGGGATGATTTTTGCAATTTACTCTTATAATAATGACAAAAATATCTAAAAGTCTTATCATTAGACGTCAGGCAAACTAGGTCCAAGTTGATTTTATAAGCGTTTATGAATATTCAAGATGTTATGTCTTGATACTCATGTTAAACGTAGCTGCCCACTAATATCCTGTACACACACATATAGAGATAAACATATTAGATTCAATGATATACTCGTAACATGCAAAACATATATTATTGTACAACATCATTTATAATGTATACAGTATACACTACTAATGTATAACATGCAAAATATATTGTACGATATGATACTACGCATTTAGTTGGTGGTGACCACATAAAAATTGTTAGTACACAAAAAGCTCATAGCTGGGAAATGTAGTTATTACATTTTTCTACTAGTTAAAAGAAAATTTACGATGTTTGGTAGTAATAAATATATTGGTTAGGCCATGTTTAAAAAAAACCCCAAGTTTTCACGAGTAACCTAAACATAAATCCTTTTCTCTGTATCCATTTCTTAACCAAGTACCAATTACCAATTACCAATTACCAATTACCAACTCGTTATTTATACTTTGTTGAATAATGCTGATTTAAACCACCATTTAATTAGGGGTGCTCATCGGTTCGGTTATCGGGTTGTACGGTTTATTTGTTTAGTTCGGTTATTTTTTCCAGAGTAAAACTGAACCAAATAACTCGAATTACATAATTTAATGGGGGAATTGCATATATATCCCTGCAAAAGCTCAAAATTGCATATATATCCAACTCAAACTTATAATTGCATATATATCATCTTAAAAGCTCAAAAATTGCATATATATCCATCTTAAAATTAAAATTGCATATATATCCTTCCTAAATCTTAAATATGTTATATATATATATATATATACAAATAACTATATAATATAAATTTACAACTCTAAAATACATGATAATTATAATTGTAAATAATATATTTTTTAAAATTACTTTTTCTTTACTTACAAACTTGGTAGTAGTAATATACACTTTCATTGTAAAAATACTTTATTTTTTTATAAATACATAACAATCATGATAGATATTGATGAGCTTATTTCATGCATTCGTATTATATATGATATAAGTTGATTTTTTTGTGATGTTAAATATCGTCTTGATGTATTATTTTTTGTCATCGAGTTCATTTTGAACCTCGGGACATCGTACTTTTGAAAAAAAAATTACTTTTGTTATTTATAAAATTATAAATATCATAAGTTAGAGTTCATTATTATTTTAAATAATTATTTTGATATATAAGACATATTAAAGATTAATAAATGATATAAATGCAATTATGAAGGTTAAGAAAGGATATATAAGCAATTAAAAAGGTTTATTAAGGATATATATGTAATTAGTAGTTTAAGTTGAATATATATGCAATTTTTAGGCTTTTGGAAGGATATATATGCAATTATGAATTTAAATTGGATATATATATGCAATTCCTCCTAATTTAGTTATTTATATAAATTTAGTAAACAAAAATTCAAGTTTAAAAAATATTATATTTATATTAAAAGAATATTTCATTATATATATATATACATACATAGGGATGAGTTCTAGAGAAAACCTTATATCCGTAGAAAACTTGAAAAACAAAACAACATGGTAGATTTTAAAAACATACCAAACTTCAGGGGTATAAATGAAAATAACAAAAAAAGAGGGGAGAACTAGTTAGTATAAACACATTCCCACTCATAACATATCACAGAAACACACTTGACCAACCTGCTTTGACCACTGCTCTGACCACCGCTCCGACCACCACTACTCCGACCACCACCACACCGAAAGAAATGGTACACCTCCGACCACCACCGCACCGCCATCGTTTCGGTTACCACACCAGATTATGCTCCAGTACCGTTAGCACCATCAAATTCATCGACGGTAGCGGCGCCGTTTCATGAATAAAAGTTCTTCTTTCAGGTAATGTAAAACCTAACTAACTAATTGTATAATTAATCATGTATTTTGAATCGTTAATCATACAACAATGAAGAGAAAATAAGTTTTATCTTGAAAGTAAACTAATTTTGCTAATTAAACAAATTTAAATCAATGATTTGTTTATTTTTTGAAGTTTTGTTGAAAGTTTATCAGCATATAAACATGTTATCTATCTAATATGGAAAATTTTTGCCAAAAAAGATGCGTAAAAATGTGTTTATTGAAATTGCATATCATGTGTTTGATGAAATGTCTAAATGAGATTTTGTAGTTGCAATGCATTAATATACAGCATGTATGCTTATTAGTGCATCAAAGTTTAATAAAAATAACATTTGTTTGTTAGATAATAGCATATTGAAATTATTTAAGTCATATGTTGGTTTAATTGTTTGATTAGTGCATAAGAGTATCATGAAAAAAAGCATTTGGTTTAAGACTATATTAGAGCATCAGTTGTTTGTTTGTTTAAGACATCTCTTTTAGTATTGTATTAGGACATCAATTTGTTTGATTGTTAAGGCATCTGTTTTAATATTGTATTATGGTAGCAATTTGTGTGTTTAGTGCTTATGTATTAAGATTGTATTAGGGCATCGGTTCTAAGATTGTATTAGGGCATCTGTTTGTTAGGGCATCTGTATGTTAGGGCATCTGTTTGTTAGGGCATATGTTTGTTTAATTAGTTAGGGCATCTGTTTGTTTAAGTTAGGGCATCTGTTTGGTTGACATTTGGCTATTGCAGCCAAGTACATGAGATTATGCTGAAGCCTTGTTTTTACCTGTACAAAAAATAGTAGTGGTTCACCACCTATGTGACCAAAAGTAGTATAGTAACCTACAAATGTTGCTGAGGTGTTATAATAGACTGTCTGACAGGTTGCGTAAAGGGTCAGACTGGTTGGGTTAAGACTTAAGACATACGTTTTTAGAGTCTATTTTGTAGATCACAAGTCAATGGACATATTTTTAGTAAAAGTCGGCTTGATCAGTATGGTTAACTATATTGATGTCATTTGATTCGGAGATAAACCACCGTCAAAATCGACCCATTCAAAATATACCACACAATTTTAGTGATAGTAAACTGTTACCTTAACTAACACCTCAAAAATTAAATGGGTTAAAATCAGATATGTAGAAGGAAAAATAAGACTTACTTTGCACATTCACTGAACTTGCCTGTATTATGATTATCCAGAATGTTCAAAATCAGTGCCTTGTTTTCATCCAGATAATGCACAATGGTTAGTAGACTTGTCAGGCTAACGTATAAGCCAATAGTTTATTTAACTTGACTTGAACAGTTGACTTATAAATTAAAATAAAAGACCTATTGGATATGATCAGTAGTGATACTAGTGGTATTGTGGGCACTTGTATACTGTTGTTGGCTATATTATGGTGCATCTGTGTGCATGATTAAGGCATAATCACTTTAAAATGAAGCAATTCTAATATAAGAGATAAATTTTTTGCACGCATGTTTTGTGTATTTAAAATGCATCTGCATCAGGCATTTTATTAGGGCCGCAGTTTGTTGCTTTAGTGAGTATGAAAAAAGTTAGGACATATGTTTGTTTGTTTAATTGAGGCATACATTTGCTTTGAAAATTTATTAAGGCATGCATTTGGTTAATGTAAGGCTTATGTGTGATAAGTGTCGAAACGTGATTGTATGCGTATGTTGTACGTCTGGTGTGTATGAACCAACTGTTAGTTGGTATTAATATTTGATTGTTAAATGAAAGTGGCATCTGTTTGTTAAATTTAAGGCATTTGTTTCTTTAGTTTAAGGCATCTATTTGTTAACGAGTATGTTGTTTAGTTTAAGGCATATGTTTGTTGGATTAAGACATTTGTGTGAGTATCTTAAGGCATCTGCTTGTATATTTTAAGGCAGCAGTGTTATTTATGACATAGGTTTAAATATTGCTTGCATTAGGCGTTTAATTCGATGCTCTGTCACGCGCAGAGCGCTTTAGATGTCGAAATGTGATTGCATGTGTGAGAATGTACACCTGATTCATATGCACGTAATGTTAAGGAGTATGTTGTTTAGTTTAAGGCATATGTTTGTTTGGTTTAAGGCATTTGTGTGATTATCTTAAGGCATATGTTTGTATATTTTAAGGCATCTGCGTAATTTATGACATGTTTAAATATTGATTACATTTGTCGTTTAATTGGATATTATGTCATGCGTAGAGCGCTTTGAATGTCGAAATGTGATTGTGTGTGAGAGAATGTACACCTGATGCGCATGCACGTAATGTTAAGGAGTGTGTTGTTTAGTTTAAGGAATCTATTTGTTTGGTTTAAGGCATTTGTGTGGATATCTTAGGGCATCTGTTTGTATAGTTTAAGGCATCTGTGTGAATATATTAAGAAATATGTGTTAAATTTAAAGCATTTGTATGTTAAATTCAAGGCATGTGTTTCTTTGTTAAATTTAAGACACTTGTTTGTTAAATTTAAATCATCAGATTATTTATTTTAAAGCATCAGATTGTTAAGGAGTATGTTGTTTAGTTTAAGAATCAAATAAGATTTAAGGGCATCTGTTTGTTTAAGTTAGGGCATATAGATGCACATTTTCTATATTGATGGAATTGTAATCTTGCAGCAAAAAGAGGAGCAAACAGATTCGGCTTGATTTGGACAGCCGATTGCGAATAGCCATATGAGTAGCAAGAGGGATAGCTCATATCCACACACAAGCGAGCAAAAATCTTGTTTATGGAAATATTAAAGCTTCAAACACCTTCCTCAACAATCAAGGGTTCGGTTGTGTTTCTAACCTGTGTCTGGTCACTCGTCACTGTAATGAGTCCAACAGTGGAACCAGACTATTTTTTTCAAAAGTGGATAATGTGTTGTTGCTGCAACTTTAGTTAATGATTGGTTCGTGGCTGCAAATTTTGTTTTAATTCGTCTGCAAGTTCAGTTTGTTTATTAGAAGTGGATTATGTAGTGTGGCTGCAAGTTCATCAACTATTTTGGTTTTGTGGTTGCACGTTTGTTTCAATCGTTTGCAACTTAGCTTCAACACGTATGCAAGTTTTAGTTTATGTGCCTCAGTTTAGTGTTTTATGTCAGCAAGTGGCATTGTTTTTTTTAGATTTTGAGATTGTGTAACTTTCAAGTTATTATCAATTGGATTTTGAGATTGTGTAACTTCCAATACATAAAGACATATGTTTGTTTATTTTAAGGCATCTGTGTGAATATTTTAAGGCATATATGATCAATTAAAAGCATTTATTTGTTAAATTTAAGGCATCTGTTTGTTAAATTTAAGGCATCTGTTTGTTCAGTTTAATGCATAAGTTTGTTTAGTATAAGGCATGTGCTTGTTTAGTTTAAGGCATCTCTGTGGATACATTAAGGCATCTGTTTTTTTAAGGCATGTGTGTGAATTTGTTAATACATATGTGATAATATAAAAGCATTTATAGTTAAATTTAAGGCCATTTATATTGTTAAAATTTAAGGCATCTGTTTATTACAACTTAATGCATAATGTTTTTGTTTAGTATAAGGCATGTGCTTGTTTAGTTTAAGGCATTTTTGTGAATAAATTAAGGCATCTGTTTGTTTATTTTAAGGCATGTGTGTGAATCTATTAATGCATATGTGATAAATTAAAAGCATTTGTTTGTTAAATTTTAAGGCATATGTATGTTAAATTTAAGGCATCTGTTTGTTCAGTTTAATGCATATGTTAGTTTAGTATAAGTCATGTGCTTGTTTAGTTTAAGGCATCTCTGGGAATACATTAAGGCGTCTGTTTGTTTATTTTAAGGCATATGTGTGAATCTATTAATGCATATGTGATAAATTAAAAGCATATGTTTGTTAAATTTAAGGCGTCTGTTTGTTAAGTTTAAGGCATCTGTTTGTTCAGTTTAATGCATATGTTAGTTTAGTATAAGCCATGTGCTTGTTTGGTTTAAGTCATGAGTGAGAATACATTAAGGCATCTGTTTGTTTATTTTAAGGCATCTGTGTGAATATCTTAAGGCATATGTGATAAATTAAAAGTATTTGTTTGTTAAATTTAATAAATCTGTTTGTTCAATATAAGGCATCTGTTTGATAAATTTAGTGCATCTATTTGTATGTTTAGGGCATCCGTTTGAGTTTCTTTAGTGCATCCCTTTGTATCATAGTAAGGATATTGGCCTTTTTAATAAAGTGCAGGTGATTGCAAACTTGCAGTGTGCCAACCTTATCCAACATTGTAATTTACACACGACATAAAACGACAGACAAGCATGCTAATTTACACATGACACACCATTTGTTGAAACATTAGCAACACAAGACACAACATGACTGCCACACAAGCATATTGCAACTCGCATACGGGATTGACATACATTTACAAAACAAAAATCTATATATTATTATTAGACAGTCCACTACAAACTTTAAAAACTACAAAGAGGAACTTCATTAGATTATTCAAGATTCCACGAACATAAATCACAACCAGAAAATCCAATAAAAAAGAGGGATATATACTAAGACAACAATGTTGCATCAATGCTTATGTCAAAATAGTTCAAAGGGATACTAATCGTTCTAGTCATGGTATCAACTAAACCAACCTCCTTGAAGACAACGCTTTGCAAATACTTTGTCATTTTGTAGACACAATATACTAATCATGCATAACCAAGCAGGTTCTACAAGTGACCATGCTAGGTTCTAGAATATAACAACATCTTCCTTAGCTTGGTGAAGCTCATTTATTTCCAAGAACAACTGTTGTGTGAGCTCCTCTCAATCTTGTACCTCTGATCCCATGCCTTTGATATCTTGTTCCTTTTGGCCATCTTGTACAGAATGCAAAAATATTCCAAAAATTCATCTGAATAAGGACACAGCTTTATAGTTCTCTTCTTGTCATTAAACCTGATCCATTTCCATTTGTCTTAAAGTGATTTTATTTTTCTTTCCAATACACAACGACCATGTCACACACCTAAAGGAAACACAATGACTATGTTACACACTCGGCTGACACACACCTACACACGCAACTTATATTGTTTGCCACATAACAAACATGACACAAATGTTTTCTGACACATAAGCAACATAAAACACAACATGAATCCCACACCGGCTCGCTCACTGCAACTCACATATGGGATTTACATACATTTACAAAACAATATATATATATATATATATATATATATATATATATATATATTGACACATCAAATTCCACATGATTTGGTTGTAACATGAGATTGACACGCAAGTAACAAACTTTACCTCTTATAACTGTATGACACAACCAACAACAATTTGACCATCTTTGACACAGACAACAACAACATGATGAGCATCAGCCGGACCAACAACAACCAGACTAAATCCAAAATCCTCTTGCCTAAATAAATTAGGGCAACTATTCACAAAAAATCTATTAGGGCATCATAGTGTAAAATTAGGGCATCACAATTATAAAAATTCTATTTAGACATTTTAAACAAGGTGTGCATTATTATGTTACCATGTTTTTTCATTAATTTTATTTATCGCATTTAGTTTCAAATAATATTGTGTACATTGAAAATGTCAATAAACCTTTAAAATAATACATCTTAAACAAAAAGATGATGAGAAACGAATCAAATCTTCACAAAAAATATCCTAACTATAAAAAACAATAATGATGTGTAAATTAAAACCTGTAACTAAACTCGATAAGCTGTTTATATTCGCATATTTGATAAAGGTAACGCAATTATAAATCAAGAAGGTTTTAATAACTAACTATTGATAGGTGATTCGACAACGATTAGAACGTACTAAGTATTGAATTGATAATATCACACGGATTGTAGTTTTGCATCGTGTGGATATTCGAAATAATAATGTGTACTAGTATGCTTATTATTTTGATGATTTCATTCGATAGATTGATAAGTATAATCATGACCAGGCTAGGTTTATAGTTTAGTGAGTTGTGTGTATTGGGCTTGGAGAGAGAAAACAACATTGATTTTAGTTTTAGAAAGAAAATGAAAAACATTTTGGGCAATTAAATATGATCCTTGAAAATATTACATAACAAACCTTGGGAAATATAAAAAGTTACAAAAGCCCCTGTAGTTTGGTGCGAAAAAAAGGGTGGGGCAAGGAGGCTTGATCAACCAGTTGGGAAGTGGTTTTCTGGTTTCTAACCAAGATAGTTTTCTCTGATCCATCTGTATATTGTATCTATTATTATATTTATTCTATATATATATATATATTTATATTTATCAGATACTATATTTATATATATAATATATTATATTTTCGTTGCTATGTTATGGCTATATCTATGTATACTGTATAATGTTATGATGCTATATTTTATGTAATACATATACATATACATATACATAATTATACACACACACACACACAAACACACAATTTTATATAGATAATTATATATATATTTTTTATATATATATAGATATATTATACTATTATATATATTATAGATATATACATTATACATACTATACTATATATTTATATTATATATATATATATATACTAGTTGGTTACCCGCGCATAGCGGCGGTAATAGAAAATTTACTAACTCAACTTTTTACGCAATTTTCTACCCGCTTACAACACTTTAAATGTATGTGTTCGTTGTATGTGTTCGTTTGTGAGTTCCCGTCGCTTTTCGATACCATTCTCGATGTAAAGAGACAAACACACTCTCGAAAGTATCTTAGTTTTCCTATCCAGTTTATATTTAATTAAAGTTAAGAAGTTGTAAAATATAAATCATCCATAAAATAACCACTAAGAATAGTAAAAAACAAAATTATAAAATAAACAAGGGGGTATGTTGAATTTTAAAGCGACAAAATTTTAGAAAAGAATATTGATGAAAGTAGATCATTAAATAATTTTAAATTGAGATAAATTGATATGTAATTTTAAAATATAAAGGTATTTTTTAATCAAATTGTGACAATGTCACGTGTATGAAGTGATTCCCAAAAAATGAGATGGATTGGTCAAGATTGACTTTCTTTATTTAAATTGTTAATGAGGTCCCACAGTATAATGCTTATATAGTCAGTATGTATCATTATATATCTATTTATATATAATATATATTATATTCTTTATATATATAGTTATAGATCAAACTAGAAGTTTTTAAACTAAAAAGGTATTAAGAAGTAAATATAATCGCACTATCCGAGATGCAACGATTAAATAGATGATCTTATAAATCTTAGATTGGATGTATAACACACATCATAATGTGTTTTTTAGTTTTAATTAGATGCTTATAGTATATTCGATGTATTTTATTTTTTCTCCTTTTTTTTGGTCCTCTGCTTGTGTAACTTATGAAAATCAATTTGCACCATCGATCGCACGAATTAACGTCGAAACTCAACATTGTGCATCTAATGAATAAAAAATGCATTAATGCACGTCGTTGCATCTCAAATGTGTGGTTTTATCACTTCTCGCCATTCTTATTTTTAATTTACGTCTCATGGATCATACCTATATATTTTATATATATATATTATATATATATATATATATATATATATATATATATACACATATACATATATACATATATACATATATATATATAACAAGCACTAAAACCCGCGCTTCGCTGCGGAAAGCTTTGTTATTTTTTTTCGGTAACGTGTATGTCAAACAATGCATTTCTTATAAGCTAAATAGCTATAGCAGTTTTATCAAACTTGTTACCAACAAATGTATATTCGTAGCACATGGCGTCGCAAATTTCCAAACATTTATTAAAGATAAACAAAGTAGATTGAACATTTATATGCTTTTCCACAATTTCGATTATGATGGTGCACCAATACAACTTAGCTTCACGATTTTTGTACCCTTCCACGTAGATGACCCATAATCTTCTGTCCAATATCAAAGTCCCAGATTTCCCACTATGTAGAGGCATTCTTGCTTTATTTGTCAAGTGTTCGCGGTTGTAGTTCATATTTGCACAAAGACTTCATAAAGGTAGTAGCTTGGAACCTGTCCATTAACGTTCTTGTGATACGCCTCCATAATACTGATGCCTTAACACATAAAACAGGTTGAAACGCTATTTAGACGCATAAAACCAAATAGTTTAGTTCCATATTTAAGATTTTAGCATAGTACTATTATTTGAGGCAACTATAACTGATGTACGTACATTGAAAGTATGAAGCCATGTAATTTAATTGAACAAAGACAATTTACCTTTTAAAAGGTTAGGAGAGTCGGAAGGAAGATCCCGCTCAAAGATCACTGGTGATTTACGGTGATTTTCATGCTGGTATGAGCTTATGAAGTGGTCCCTCTGTTCCATCGTTTATATACGAGGAACTTGGTTGAAACACCCACTGCGTCATAATATGATTAAACCATTTTTAATAGTTTCCCTCTTTACCGTAAGATCGCGTTGATACTCGTCTTATACTACTCAGCCGAACGAGCCATGCAGTTTATGAAAACTATTCAGCTGACTTGTCGAGTCGAATATACTTTAATTAGTCGAGTCGAATGTTTTTTTATTGTTCGAGCTTCGAGAGTCGAAGTCGTTAAAATAGTTAACTTTTTGCTCTAATCTTAATTTTTAGCGCTTAGTGAATGCTCGGTTTATATTTTTAATTTTTTCATAGATAATTAAAGCTCTTGAACATATGCTTTAACTTCTTTAAATAAACAGACATCAAGCGAAAGTTACTTAATTAATTTAAACCATTCTATTAGTGTGTTTTTCATTAAATTATGGTATGAGGTTGCTCTGTTTTGATCCTAGACGCTGTGGGCTGCAAATTTGAACTCTAGCTCCTTGCTAGTCGTTTAATAAATCTGTTGTTAAAAAAAATAACAAACGTCTTGGATGAAATAATTTATACTTTTAAATAAAGGTTAATAATTAAAATATACTATCGACGTGTATTTGTATATGATGACGTGTACTTCTTTCACATACAAATAATACGGAGTAATAACAAACATCTTGGATGAAATAATTTATACTTTTAAATAAAGGTTAATAATTAAAATATACTATCGACGTGTATTTGTATATGATGACGGGGTTTTGTAGCGACAAATAGTTTTAGTGAATATGTTATGGTTTAGGCTTTCGTGTAACGTCTAGCAATTGATGGTAACAACTCTTCGTCATCAACCGAAATGACAACAAAATTATATCAGTTTCACATTTTCTAATTGGGATTAAATTCGGGATCGAGATAAAAAAACATAATTGTGATGAATTTGTAAAAAATAAAAACATGGTACATATTGGGTAATTCAAGAAAAAACAATAATTTCTATTGGGTAATTCAAGAGTGAATTGTATTTGTGTGTGAAATGTTATAGGGAGTGGTTAGTGATTTTATATGATTTTGTTTAGATATCATTATTGTCTTAGCATAAATTATAAAATTTAGTTTTTAACATCCTTATGAGTTGTTGTCTATAAAACTTTTTGTGAAATAATTATAGCGTTTTAAATCTTAGCTTTTGTGTTCTTGTTTGTGTTCCTCTCGTTCTTAGATAACTGGATCACTTAGATGAACGTAAAAGTATATGTAAGGAAAGTAGCTTGGCAAGAGGAGAGAAAAAATGTATGCAAAAGGGTTGCTTAAATAGGCAAAATGTTGACTGAATTCGTAACGTACAGATCAAACATGGGGGGCAGATCTTGTAAAAAATCGTCGCTCATGAAAGATGTGTCAAATATGCACATGCCCATTTCATGCTTGTTTTGAATAGTCATTCGAGTTTTATTTGAATGTGGGTTTAAAATATTTCGTTTAATGAAAGTAATTTGTCTTAACAAAAGTAAATAAGAACTTTCGCAAGTTATAAAAATATATAAGGTTTAATAAAATGATGCAAGAGTTCATGCATTTTATATTGATAAAACCTTTCTCAATCATTATGCAAATTTTAGAGATTCATAACTATACCTTAATGAATTTTCACCAAATGATAACATTGTATACAACTGCTTACTTGAACTTTTTAACTTATACGGTTTTTATTATTTGTCATTAACAAGACGTAACGATTTGTAATCAAAGAATGTCATATCTTGTGTTAATAAATTTAGCTCTAAATGTTTTTTTATGATTGTTTGAGAGTAGTATTTAGATAATTTTGACACACAAAGTTAACATCAAAATTATGTTAGTGGAATATCAAATGCATAGATGCTCAATAAAATATTTAACATATAGTTTGTTGAATTTAAAAATACACTAGTAGCGTATACTTTCTAACTCACCAAGTTATCATAAATTGTGACATTGGATTAAATTTCAGAAATAGAAGAGATTTTATCCCACATTGAAGAAGGGAGTAAAAGCAAACCAAATGAATATTGACAAGAGCGTAAGAACGTAACTGTTACGATCATATAATTGCATAGACTAGTACGATTTGATTTGACGCTAACCATATTCAAAATATTATCATTAACAAGGTTTTTAACCCGCGCTCCGTTGCGGAGCGCGGGGTTTTGACACTCAAAAATCTATGTATTGATTTATAGTTGAGCACCCAAAAAAATACAACTTCATATAATCTAATTCTCGGAAAGAAAGGCATACACAAAACTTATAAGTGAACGATATTTATCAATTTAATCTGGTCAACTAAATCTTAACAGAACTTGATACCCTTCCTTCCTCTTTTGCTGATGGCTTAGCTTCCTCTTTTGCTGTTGGCTTTGCTTCTTCTTTTATTTACTCATTTGATCTCATGCAAACAACGCTAACCCAACCAACCCATTTTGGTAAATGGTCAAAATTGCCACTTGTGTAAAAAAATGCATCACCTGAAGAACGTCACCCACCGAATGAGGAGGAAAGCTTAAGATTTCCTGTGTACGAAAGCGATCATTGTTCCTTGTGGTTGTTGTCTTTGTTCCTTGTAGTTGTTGTCTTTGGGTGAGTGCCTGTTTGGACAACATCAAGCACATTTAAGGACTCTTACTACATTTGTTTTCGACTAATAGCTTATATTTCATAATAACAGAACACGATGAAAGTACTTAACATTTCGTTAAGTATCACGCATCAGAATAGCAAGAGACAACGTTGCCACTATTTTTATAATCCCGAAATGTTGCCTCGCGAATTCTTTCCTTTTAGCATATATTACCCGTTGTGCGCTTAATAGTGGTCTCTCAAATGTTGTTGTTGCTGTATACTTAGCAAATGTTTCCTACATCATCCCAAAAATAAATCCATTAAATAACTACTCCATATTTTATAAGTTTTCCATTAAAACCAAACTTAACATTCAAGTAAGGTTATTATCCCACTACTATAAAAAAATCATATATGCTGCATTCGTCCATAAATAAGCCTTAGTTGGATCGTAGGTCCGTTTTGACTAATGATTTACTGGTGGAAAAATGAGAGGTAAATTTCTAATATAGGATGTGCAGGCCTGTCAACATTTTTTTTGTATGGTCTCTAAAAAAGTTTTGCATCACCAAGAGGTTGAAAGATCCAATGAAACATGTACCTTTCTTTCGTTTAGTAAAGCAACATAATTACCTAATAAGGCCATTCGTATAAACCACATCGAAATAACCGCTTGCCCATGTTATAAGAAAAAGGTCGGCTGGTGGAAGGCCCTACTCATAGTAATAAATAAACAGAAAATCATCTTTACAAATGGCTGTTACTATATCAGAAAAATGTGACAAAAGCAGTAGATAACAAAACAAAGGCGTCTACCTTAATTTTGTGTGTATGTAATGGCCCTTGAGCCATTATATTGCTGCGCGCGGCACTTGCGTATTCAGGTGTTGTCATAACATGTGTTTTAGATCACGCCAAACTTGTGCACCTTTCGACAATGCCGACTAACTGTTGTTGTCCAAGCGCTGACCAAACTCTGTTCAGGGAAAAAAACTTGAAAACATTAGAAATAGATGCTGAGATGCAATTCCACAGGAAGTCGAGAACAATAAAAAACCAAGGTGAGGATGCGTTGTTGACCATGTTACAGTCGATTAAATTTCCTTGTTGAGAAAATGCGCGAATAGAAAGCATTTGTTCAATGCGTTTAGCTGGGATGTGTCATTATGCAATCCTGCTTATAAATCAGTCGATTCACAAAATGAATTTCTACCTTTGCTGGTCCAACGATTTTGACCTGCGGATTCAGTGGTGGAAGTTTGGCCTCCTATGTTAGTTTGTACTGCATTTTGATGAGCATTTGTTGTGATCACATGGCTTCTTACATCAAGCCAAAAGGCCGAATCATTTTCAGAAGCTGCTTAGCAGATTAAAAACATTGCGGATAATAGACGGTTAAAACTCCGAGAAGGAAGAGTCGAAAGAAATCAATACCTGGACTCCTTACGCGTGTCGCGAAGCCAGCATTTGTGCTTAAAGGCCATAACACTCTAGCTGTTAACAATTGTCACATATAGGAGCAGTTGCAAAACATACACATTCGAACGCGACTCGGTTCACCATGTTTCCTCCTGTTAAAACAGAACTTTTCGTAAGCTATTAGTCCCAAATCATTTAAACTAATAATCTCAATTTATCATTATCTGATTTTTTTGTTTAATACGAGTTTGTTTATCCCGATTATAGCTTTTCAAGTTCATAAGTTGAAGCTGATAAGCTGATAAGAATAAAAATTATGAGCTTATTAGCTTTTCAATAGTTTAATAAGCTCATAGGTTGGCAAATTAATCATATTTTTAGCAAATGAATTTCAGAAACAAAATCATAGAACAAATGACCTACACATTGCGGAAAAAAATTATGTAGTACCTCAAACTCTTATTTTGCAAACAGCCAACATGATTTTCCTTTGTTACTCCATTACCACTAGTCTCAATCGCCGAATATGACTCCTTGCAAATAGATTCTGTGAATGATGCACTATCAGCTTATAAACCGCTTACTCCAACTTCAAGTTAAATAGCGAAACATAAAACTGTAAAGCGCAAATTCAAATTATTAATCAAACCTTTTTAAGTCCATCCCCTAAATAGGCTCATACACCCAAACTTATCTAAGCAGGGTGTTTGTTTGGGCCTATATAGCCGGCTTACGGCTTATTTGAGTTTCGGCGTATGTTTCATAAGCCCGCTTTTTGAGGCTTATTTTCAAACTTCTATTCTTATATAATTTTATTATGATGTAATGAATTTATATAAGCAGTAAAGTTTCAAAATAAGCCATAAAAAGTGAGCTTATGAGACATAAGCCCAAAATCAAATAAGTCGTAAGGCGTCTATATAAGACGAACAAACACCCCCTAAAATGAGCGCATTTTGCTAATAAGCTATAACAAACACCCTAAAATAAGCCGGTTGTTACGCAGAAAACATAAAGAAGAAAAACTGTATATATAACTGAGAAAAAAAAATTGTAACATGAATTTACCTACATTGTTTTCAGTTCCATACTTGCAACACAAAATTTGATCTCGCCGGAATGAATATTCAGAATTGGTCAAACCTATTAACATTAAAAAAAACAAAAAAAAACAGAAAATTACAACAAATCTTTACACATTCCACAATATACCAAAGCCAAAAATCTAAAAAAATTGAAAAAATAGAGAACTGAATACATCTGTGACTATTAAAATCTTCAGGCTGTAGCTATGTGTTCGGTTACACAATAAACCTTAAATTTAAAAACCATGAAATTATACACAATCAAACCACCATCAAATTCCAACTTAATTAAACCCAATTTCAATACCAAGACTCCAATTTGACATAGCTTCAATATTCGAATTAAAAAAAATAAAGTTAATCAATGAGAAGGACAATACCCATTAGACGCGTTTTTCAGATGACGTTGTCTAAACTCTTAGACCCAAATCTTATGAGAGAAGCCAGAGTGTTTGTTATGTTTGTATTTATTGCACCTAATAATTGTTTGGTGGTGGGTTTGTGTTGATATGAGATGGATTCTAGAAATCTTTATTAGGTTAGTGGTGGTGATTGGAGAAGAGATACAGGTATGTGTTTAGTGTGTGTTTTGGGAGAGAAACACGTGTATAGATACGTGTTATGCAGATACCATATAATGAGATACTGGGTAGATAGGGTAAAAGAGAAACCCGGGGCATTAATTTTCGCACGATCCAAATAAACCAAGGTCGGGTCGGGTATTGCATTTAAGGCAGCTCTTCGGGGGAATAATCTTGATGGTTAATAGATAGGTATAATGGTTATAAGTTCATATTAATCGAATATTAAATATCTAAAATTTAAATATTGTTTAGCTCGTTCGGCTCGATTAGCTCGTTTGACTCGATTAGCTCATTCGACTCGAATAATTAAACGAGTTTTCGAATGAGCCGAGCCGAATAATAGTTTTTTAAGCTCGGCTGCAAAACTAATCGATCTTAAATTCTTGTTCGAGCTCGAGCTCGAGAACTATCAAGCTCGAGTCGAGTTAAACGAGCTCGAGCTCGAGTAGCTCGTTAAAAGCTCGACTCATTAACACCCCTAGTCTGGTCCAATGATAGATGGCTGAAAAAGAATCTCGGTGCACCGGAATCTCTCTTGTTTAATAGTGATAATTTCGTTGATCGATGTCAATGCAGTGATTATAACAAACTGAAAAATCCAAACACCCCCTCACTATCATTATATTCAAACCAAACCCAACCCAAAATAACTAACATACAAGCATAAATTACATAGGCTATTTTTTTGCTTATCTTTGGTACTACAAATCTCAGCTCGAGAAGATACTTACTCAACATATTTTT
The DNA here is from genome assembly GCA_026074375.1 of Tanacetum coccineum. NCBI lineage: Eukaryota > Viridiplantae > Streptophyta > Magnoliopsida > Asterales > Asteraceae > Tanacetum > Tanacetum coccineum. Next base: position 76,378 of record BQNB010007137.1, on the reverse strand, counting down.
GTGGTGTCTTTTACACTTGAAGTTTTTAGCAAAGGCTTCTTTTTTTACAAACCGAAAAAAAACCCGATAACCGAAGAACCTAACCGAAAAAAACACGCAACCGAAAAAACCCGTTATAATCGGTTTACGGTTTCGGTTTTACTTATATATATCCGCGGTTAACCGAACCGAACCGTGCATATTATACATATTATTTTCTAACTAATATTCAAATATTTGTACATGTATTAACCGATAATTGGCAATAAACTTTTATTGTATAACGATTATCGCTCGAAAAGTACAAATCTATGTGTGAAAATTGATTAATATTACGAAATCTATAACGTCGAGTAATATTTTTTGTTAATCACTTATATATGAATTGTTTGATGAATGGAATTATTTCACGAAATACTTAAGTTTTATTAATGACTTTTTAAATTCAACGTCATTTTAATTTAACAAAAAATACATTTTATGTTCAAAGACTATGCTGCTATAACGTCAAAGAAAACTTAACCGTGACCCGAATCGCGGGAAACCTGCTCACTTTGGGTACCGCAATCCGTTACCCTCCGCCCTTAGTACTTTTCGGCGACGGATAGTAAAATTAATTACCCGTCCCGCGACGGATAGTTTAAATCTTCCAACTAACCGAACCGAACCGCCCCGTGAACACCCCTAATACTTACTCAACATATTTTTGTGGTGTCTTTTACACTTGAAGTTTTTAGCAAAGGCTTCTTTTTTTACCTCTTCGATGGCCACCACGATTATTGATATAATATTGGAATTTCTTAGGATTACAGAACCTACATAATGAGCGAAATTTAAATCAATCACTTACATAACTGTTATTACCATTTTAATGTGTCGAAAACTGCATACATGTTGCAATGACTGGACCAAAGAATCTTTACGTGATTTTGAAAGCTCCACTCAAACACCTGCATAAAGCATAAACCAAAGTGTGTAAAAGTATATAACTGCAATAAAAATTATGAAATTTTGAAGAAAACAATTTGAAGGTATTCATTTTGATCGATTCAGATATTTGGTAATTTTTACCTAGTACAATATGAATCCTCATAGTTAATTTTTCTATAGTCCAAGTGGGTTTGTTAATTTATTATTGTTTGTAAACTATTGATGACATATAAACAAAAAAAGATAACTATACCTGAAATCTCATATGCACTGGCTCCTTTGATTTCAGTAGTGGTTACCATAATTGTATCTTGGTGAGTATATGATGTGGCAAAAAATTTTGATTTATCCTTGCATAAACGATGAAAGTTATCTAGGTTTGAGGATTTAAGAAAAAGTATGGTAGATTCACATTTAAAACTAACAGTGGCTAAGTGGCTATACAACCTGCATTTTAATAGCAGTCAAATAGACAAAGAGTACATATTAGCAGTAGCAATTAGCAAATCTGCTTTCCACTTTTTCAAAGATTACCCAGTTCAAACGATCCCATACCAACCTGTGGCGTTCTTTGCTATAGAAGTGATTAAAACAAACTGAAAAATCCAAACACCCCCTAAGCGACACCAAATGTATCATAGTCCAAATTCTATTACCAAATTTAAAATAAGGTGCTAATTTGTAGTGTATTGTGACTTTGTAGTTTAAAATTCTTTAAGCGAAGGATGACAGAGTAACAGAAGAGTTGGCAGGCATAGCTCGATTCTTTATTGCCACTGTTCATGCCTGCAAGTTGCATCGTGAAGGGCTCTTTACTTGTCATTGAAGTTTCTTTTTCAATACCAAGACTTAGCTATCCATATTCATTTAAAAGAAATAAGCATTTTAAACCAACTATTGCTGCAGGCATCGCAGAGGTCACTTATATTGGTAACAAAAAATGACCCACAATCATGATTTGACCGTAAAGTGCAAAAGGAATAAGTTATGCATCTGGGATGAAAAGTTGCCATTTTGTGTCCCACCATTGGTCTGGCTCATTGGCGTCGGGTCCATTTACATAGGTGTGGTCATCTGATGTGTGCTAAAACACACATCCTTATAACCCCGTAAGACACTATAAAATGGATTAAAAATACTAAAATATGCTTAATTATATTGCAAATATGTTTGTTTGGTATTTTTATATCTTGCAGGTACTATGGATTGAAAAAAAAGGAAAACGGGTATTTTCGGGTTCGTTTCGATCAAGAGTGCTTAATATTCAAGATCAAGACAAAGCTGGAAAAATCCCCCGAGCATACCATTGAAAAGAGCGCGAAATTACGAGTTCAATGGTGCCTTCTTTGTTTATTGGGCCGGCCCGTAACCCGTTATGTGGGCCGGGCCAGCCCAAACTAGAGCTAGTCCATTTTATTAAAGAAGTCCAACCAAGGAAGCCCATTATCAAAAAATTTGGCCCATTTTAATATTATCAAAATCTGATTTTGGAGGGTGAGCATGACGTCAGCATCATGTGCTTTGAAATTAAATCAAAGCCGGTCACGTGACCATGCACTATGAATAAAGGGGTGAGTAATGTTGTGACACGTGGCGGAGCAAATTTATATCTCATTTCATTTTACTACGATGTGATCTATTAGATGAGAATTAAAGTGTACTAGGTACGCAGCCTTTTGGGGCACGTGGCATCTTGAGAACGGCTGGATCTTATCTGCAAATACTCGATCCGATGTCACACACACCCACGCCAATGATTGGCTCTATAATTAAGTCGGTGAAGATGAAATTTACAAAACACCCCCTCACTTGGCTATATAATGAATCCACTCCCCTCATTTTTATGACACTAGGAATTAGTTTTTTTTTAGTTTTCTCTAATTTTAGTTTAGCTTATTTTTAATGTTTTAGCTTATTTCAAATTCTGAGCTTATTGTAAAAGCTAAATCAGCTTATTGAATATTGTAAGTGCTTATTGTTGGTGAATGAAAGTTTGTTTTTAGCTTATTGTGTCTTTATTATTCTCGTGAAAGCTTATCATCTAATAAGCTACTTTTATAAGCTTATTCATCTCAAAATTCCTTAAAAAGCTTTTAGATCTGATCCTATAAGCTCTTATAAGCTTATTCGATTTCATCTTATATGTTTTTTAAGGATTTTCGATTGAAATAAGCTAGAATAAGTTGGGATCTAGCTTATTTTCGTGTTTAAGCTTATCTAGTTTTCTTTAAAGCTTTTTTATCAGATTTAATAAGCTTCTAAATAGCTTATTCGATTTCATTTGAGCTTATATTATTTAGAAGGTTAATCGCTAGCTTATTTGCTTATTTTAGTTGTGAATTAAGTCGTTTAAGTACTTTAGCTTGTTTGAATTTCTAGTTATTGATGTCGTTTGCTTATTGATTTAGATTAGTGCTTAAATCGTTTTGAAACTTTGGCTTATTAAGTGTTTATAGCATTAGAATTCGTATTAGATCTAGTTTTTGTTGAATACTTATGTGTTTGCCGTGCTTATTTAGTTATCTAGTGCTCATGGCTTATTCTGATTGCTTATTTGTAGTGTTTATTGGATAATTGTCTCGTTTAGACTTTCTATTGCTTATTCGGATTAAGCTCGTTTAGATTTCGTTAGAATTTGTTATCTTAATTGCTTACTCGTTGCTATTTGAAATTAGTTGTTTGTGTAATTGTTATCATAGCCTATTCTGAGCTTATTTTGCGTGATCGTTTCTGGCTTATTGGAGATAGCTTATTTTGTGCTTATTAAGTTGCATCTAGTTAAGCTTGCACTTAAATTCGATGTTGGGCCCTGTTAGATTAGTTTAGGCTTAGTTCGAAATTTGGGCCACATTTGAGTTATTTTGATTTTATTTTGAATTGGATATGGGCCTGCATTTTGTTTGTTGAGCTCTTGATTTGGGCCTGTTGGTTAGTTTAAACAGAAAGTGCAAATATGAAAAACTGTTTTAATCTAACAGTTTGTTTTATGTATTTTGACTTTGGTGCCGGTCAACTCATGAGGCGTGGAGCTTAAAGGGTTTAATAAGCTAGATAGAATTTGAATATTTTTTTTAGCTTATTAAATCGGGTGTTATCGTTTATTTGTGGCTCTTCAATTCGGTCTCATTTTCTATCCTTTTTCAATTCGTTAGTGTAGAATTATTAAAATGTTTAGCTTTGCTTATTTGATCATTATGCTTAGTGAGTAATTTATTTTTGTGCTTGTTAAGTAAATTTGGGTTTAGTGAATTAAGTGTGAAATTTTATAAGTGATTAGTGATTAATAATTTGCAAAAATTATTTAGTTTAGTGTTTTATTTAGTCAAACGGGCAAAAGCCGTAAGATTGAGTAGGCATTAAATTAGTAATTAATTTCTCAATAAAAAGTCGTTTTCAATATTAAGCCAACGTTTTGAGGAATCGATTTATTAGACGGAAATTAGTTCATCATTAAGATCTAAAACTTCACACTTAAGAATCTATTCACTTTTACTTGACAATCATATTTTTCTTTATATATTCTTCATCTTATTAGCTTGTTTAATATTTAGTATAATCTAGTTTTTTTCATTAGTTTTATTAAAATCCAAAAACAAATATTAAAAGATATTCAAGCTTTATACTTTTAAACATTAACGTGGATTTCAAATTCATCTCTCGTTGGGACACGACATCCGGAAGATTGATCATTGTTTGTCCTCAAGCAATTTTCATATCTAACGGGATACTTTCTGTATTATTACTATTTGATATTATATATATTTTATCGAATCAGTTTTTGGCGCCGTTGCCGGGGAGAGTTGTACGATTTCTACGTTGTGTTTCGAAGTGAATGCCTTGAAGATCCTTTCTCTTTTGAAAGTTTAATTTCGTACTTATAAAAAATAAAAGTTCAATAATAATAATAATAATAATAATAATAATATATTTTCTATTTCTATTTTATTTTCTTTTATATAAAAATTTTAAAAATTCCAAAAATATTTTATTTTATTTTATTATCTCTACAAATATCCAAAAATATTTTTCATTTCTATTTTATTTTTTATTTTCATTTATGTATATATATTAAAAATAAAAATAAAAATGATGATAATAAAGATTCACAAAAAAATACTAAAAATCTTGAAATACCAAATTTTTCTGTTTTACTTCTGGTGCATGAGCACACAATCTTCTTCAAACCAAATCAGTTTGCATTTTCCTAATCCTGAGAAAAGTTTATAATTTCGTCAAGTGGAAGAATCTGAATCCGATAATCTTTTTCATGATCATATACACGGAGAGGACAAGAATGTTGAAGACGTCCAAATGGCCGATCATTTGAGACCGATGGAAGAGCTACTCCGAATTCCTATCTTAGGTATTGAAGATGCTATCGTTGTTCCAACGGTTCTAGCAGATCAATTTGAATTGAAACCCGAGTTACTTGATTTCATAAGTAACAATCCTTTCTTTGGTCTTGAAAATGATGATCCTCATTCACACATCAAAAGATTTTACCAAATAACCCGGACTTTCAAAATAAACCAAGTGCCTCATGATGTGGTGAAGTTGATCTTATTCTCGTTTGCACTTAAAGGAGCAGTCGAGACATGGCTTGAAAATGAACCTCCTTGTTCCATTACGACTTGGGATGATTTAGTATCAAAATTCTTGAATCGATTTTATCCTCATTCTAAAACAAGAAAGCTCAGAAAAGAAATCACGAACTTTCAACAAGTTTTCGGTGAGACTTTTACCGAAGCTTGGGAAAGATTCAAAGATTTATTAAGAAAATGTCCTCATCACAGATTTTCACTCCTTCACCAAATAGATTTTTTCTATAACGGGTTGTGTCAAGCTGATCAAGATTCTCTCAATTCCGCAGCGGGTGGAAATCTGATGATGAGAAATATTCAAGAAGCTTTAACCACTATTGAGAATAAAGCAAGGTTGGAACTTGCAAAAATAAACCTCAAGTTTCGAGTAGTGGTGGTAGTTCAATTTAAAATGATGCCATCACCGCTTTTACTAAACAAGTCGAAGCTCTTGTGCATCATATTTCTAGCATACAAGAAGCTTATAACCGAAACCAAGAAGCCCCCATTCAATTAATGCAAACTCAAATGGGTCGACTGGACGAAGCTTTTCAAGAGAGGCCATTAGGTGTGCTACCGAGCGACACCGAAACATACCCACGAGAAGAACGTAAAGCGCTTACTACTATGAGTGGTTTGACATTGGATGGATCTTTTATTCCTCATTCTAATTTTCTCGTTTATCAAGAAGGGGAAGAGGAACCGGAGACCATAACAGAAGTGGTGGAAATTGCTATCTCTAAGAGCACACCACTTGTCCCGCCTCCGGAAACTCCACCATTGTCCGCACCAAAACCTAAGGAAGACCTCGAGCCTAATCCTCATCAGCCATTGATTCTATATCCATCTCGGCTTCAAGAAGAAACATTTCAAGCTTTGGAGAATCCTACGGGACGTGCCGACCATTTCGTTTATAGAATTGATATTGTTGATTCTTTGTGCGATAAGCTTCCTATTGAAAACAATTCTTTAATTGGCAATCCCACTCCCTCTTCTGATCTTGTGGTCGAGTCTCTCTCCTCATTTCCTATTCCTTTCGGGGATAGTGACTCTCTCTTGGAGGAGACCGACACTCTTCTTTCTCAAATTGATGATTCTTTTCCTGAATATGAAACATTTTGCTTTAATATCGAAGAGAAGAGTAGTGGCACTTCTCATTCTAATCTTTCTCTTCCTGATTATGCAGTATTTTGCTTTGAAGAGAAAAGTAGTGGCAGTACCACTTCTCGTTCTAATTATTCTCTTCCAGAATACGAATTATTCTGTTTTGATCATATGGAAGAGAAGAGTAGTGGCAGTACCACTACTCATTCTGATTATTCTCTTCCGGATTATGATGCATTCTATTTTGATGACGATCATATTGAAGAGAAGAGTAGTGGCAGTACCACTACTCATTCTGATTTTTGTCTTCCTGAATATGATTCATTTATCTTTGATCTTTCGATTGATCCGTTTCCTCCTGCCGATAGGAGTGTTTCTCATCATGAGGAGTTCACCGATGAACTCACTCACATCATATCTCCACCAGAGTATGATCGTTTTTACTTCGATATTGAGCCCGACCCAGGAGAGTTGACTATACTTTTTGAAGAAAATATATCTAAAGATTCAACCAATGAATTTACAAGTCCTGAGCTTAATGATTTTCCTCTTCTCCTATCCGATTGTGACTCCACTTTTTCTGAAGAATTTTCTGAGATCGATCTTTTAGTCTTATTTCCTTCCGGAAATAAAGACAAAGTTTTCGATCCTGGAATATTCATTATCAAAAGAGTCCAATCTAAGAGATTTCATATTTTTCCACTAGACGATTTTCCTACTATCTCATTTGTAAGTGATTCTCTTCTCTTGACTGATCCTTCTGAGATCGAAACTTTTCTGTCATTTCCCTTCGGAAATGAAGACAAGGTTTTCGATCCTGGAATTCTCATTATAGATGGAGTTTTCTCTTTTACACGAAAAACTCCACATCTTTTGAGTGATAATTTCTTGATCGATAAGTGTCATATTTTAAGTGAAATTTCATTGATGACTGAATCTTCGGTCAGTTTTCACCCCAAGGACAAAGAAATTCGGGGAGAATCAAGCTAGAGACTCGCAAAAAAACAAGCGCTTCTCGGGAGGCAACCCTTGTCTTTTCTTCTTTTTATTTTCTTAATAAATAAGTGTGTGATTTTATAGCCCTAGTGTGGGGGTGTGCTTCTTTATATGGTTTGTGGTTCCGTTTTTGCTTGCAGGATTCCTTAAGATCGTGAAGACCCGTGCTTGTTTTTAATCCTTTAATCTCCCGGTCTTCGATCTTCTGCTTATTTTGGAATCCTTAATCCTTATCATATATATATGATTTTATTTTCTCTTTCACACTTGGAATTTTTTGCATTTGCCTTTTTCGTTCCTAAGTGTGGGGGTAAAACCTGAATAATATTAAACATTTGAGGCCGAATGTATTCGATATCTAAGATGTGGGGGGGATTTTCTGCAGAAATAATGATCTTACCAGTGCCTTGTTGTGTCCCCTTGCAACCTCCGAATTTGACCCTAAGTTTTGTTTTAAATTTTGCCAAAAGCAAATTTAGAAATAAGATAGGGTACCGTGAACTTAGGATATTTTGACTTGACCGAGTTTTACACTCTAGCTTTCCTCCATAGCTTTCTAGAACTAAAGCTTTGCTTAACTTAAAATATTGAAAAGAAGCCGAAAATGATGAGTCGAATATAAGTTAGAATGCTAACTTGAGTAGTTGGATCTCTTTAGAGCTCATAAAGGTTAATTATGCTTTTGCTCCCACTCAGCTTATAAACGTTTATAAAATGTTAAAAAATAAAGTTACTTTGGTTTTTGTGATTCTTAGTTTAAATTCCTTCGTAGAGATTCCTTCTAGTGAAAGTAAAGTACACATCGAGGTTTTGTCAATGTTGTGGGGAAATAGGCTACCGGGTCTTGTCGGTTAGGACGCCCGATATCACTCGAAAGTTAAACGACCAAAAACTTGAAATTAGCTATACTAAATAAAAAATAATACTAATAGCCCAGTTTCGCTATTGCTAAAGGAGTGGGGGCCCAGATAGTATCTCGGCTCCCCTCTAATTTATTGTAAATCTCTTAAATTTCTAATAAAGTGATTTATTATAAAATAATAATAATAATAATAATAATGTAATAAACTGAAGCCGAAATAAGACCACTGTAAAAAGAAAAACATCTTGTCCGGTTAGGTACGCCCGAATGATCGGTCATTTAAAAGGTTGGAGGTAACAATAAAAATAATTTATTAATCGAGACTGATAAAAGTTTTGTTGCATCTTGTCCGGCTTAGGACGCCCGAGTGTTTGAAGCCTTTAAAAACGTTAAGGAAATTCAAAGTCGAATAAGACTACCTGATCGTCGGTAGGACGCCCGATGTGTTTGTTGTTTAAAGGACCGAAGGCTAATATTGTTGCATTATAATAATAATAATAATAAGGCAAATTTCGACTCCGGGGTTATCTAAATAAAGCCTTCGATTCTGGACTCGTAGTTGAATTGTTTCGGATAAAATAAAAAGGATAACCCCTAAATCATGCGAAATTAGAACCTTAATGTGGACCTTATTCTCACCATATCGTCTCTTTAGAAAAGAATTTCAAACTAATTATGGTCTAAACCGGGCACCTTTATATATTAATAATAAGGACATAATTAATTTGCCATTAATAAAAATAATAAAATCCTTAGAGGATTTAGGAATAAGAGAGTGAAAAGTAGCTATGCGTACACAATTAGCATTTATGAGTAGTGTTAGCATCTAGTCTTATATTTAACTGTGATTTCGTTTTAAGCTTAATTTGGGGATTGTGAAAAGTCGAGAATGACGAACTCCCGTTCTTTAAGCCTTTTAAAATAAATTTTATCTTAGTTTTTATCTATTATTGAATAAGTGGTTAAAACGGGGGCGCTTACGAATTAAATGATTTTTGAACCTTCTTAATGGACATTTTTTGTTCTTGTTTGATTGTGAGGGGTCATAAGTTAAGGGGGGTTAAATTATTTCTTTCCAGGCGTGTTTTATTTACATTGCGTGTGGGATCAGCAATGGCTTAGTGTGAGGGAATTTGATGTGTGCTAACACACATCCTTATAACCCCGTAAGACACTATAAAACGGACTAAAAATACTAAAATATGCTTAATTATATATTGCAAACTAGTTGCAAAGCCCGCCTGATGGGCGGGCTTGCCTTGTGAGTATCCAAGAAATAAATAAAGTAACGGTTAATCAATTACGATAATCGTAAAATATTTAAAGTGAATAAAGAACAAAAAGAAATGAATGGTAATCCTATATGAGGAAATAAAACTTAATAAAGTATCTGTCATTACAAAGTTATACATTATTTATGTACCATATATTCTGAAAGCTAAATCCATCTACATACAAAAATACTCTTTATTTTCCAGCAACACATCCCATAAGAGTGTGTTTGGACATGCTGTTTATTGACATAAAAAGGATCTTGCCAAAATATGCCAAATACCACACTTGAATCTGATCGAACCGGTCAGAACCTGTTAAGAAAACATTTCAAGTTCAGTCATATTTAACGAATGTGTTTTAATCGGCTACCAAGTCCACTTTATTTTCCTGAAATGAAAATAATGTATCAAGCAAAATATACATACAAAGAAGGATAGTATGAGAACATGTTGAACTAAAGTAAAAAATTACATTATTAAGCACAAATAAACTTTATGGTAAGCAACTTAATGTAAGACAATGAGTAAGTTGTTGTGTTTGCCATCGTTTTCATTTCAGCAAGCTCGGGAACATCATTCATATGCTTCTTCGAATAAGCACATATCAGATTCACCTACATGAGTTTAAATAATTTCTCAAACATGTGGTTTAAATGATGAACCACTTATTTGGTTATCTGTAAATACTTCCTGACATCTTTAATACAATCAAACTCACATCATTAAATAATCATTGTAACAAATTGGTATTTTATAAATTCGTGAATAATTATGAAAACACTAAAAAAAATAGAAAAAAATGAAAGACCACAATTCACAAACTTGATTTTGAAGCGACATGATTCTAATGAAATTAGAGTTGCGGTTGATTTGTTGGTGAAGCATTGATCCTACCAATCTTCAATTACTGGGCTAAAACTAATTTCTATCATTTATAATAATACACGTGTAAGAGTTTGAATTGTGATTAGCAACGTTATATTATTCTATTTCAAAACACTTGAAGCTGAATAAGATCGAGAATAAATTATTCACCAGTTCCACTTCATAGATGGTACCCACCATCTTCTTTCTTGCTCCTTGCATAAATACGTAGGGGCTAACAACACGTACTTCAGGAGTGAGCATTTCAATTTTAAATTCAGACGCATCATAATCCTCACGTCCTTCGTACCTTAAATATACAAATATTTCATGCATAAATACAGGTTGTGTAACAATAATTAAATAATGTATGTATATAATGAACACTATAAAGGTTGTTAATTAAATTACCTTGAACTAAAACAAGGATAGCTTTCTTTATGTAGATATTTGTAACAAAGAGTGCATTGTGGACAGCGATGGTATCTGCAAGAAATCATAAGTTGTAAACGTTTATAAGAAACAAAAAAATGTAGTGTATAAAGTTAATATATAATATAAGGCAAGCATTTATATAAAATAAATTTGGAGGCTTACTATGCCAGTATTTAACTTTTCCCAACAATATAAATTCGATATGACCAATGGATTCACTTTTGCCTGCTTATTCATTCCACATCTTCGCCAAGCTGTCCCAGAATATGCAGTCGAGTTTGTTTCCTCTAAAACATTTCACATGTGCATGTAAGATTAGTTTGTCTCATACACTAAGCTATTATATATATAATTGTAAAAAATTTGTGTTCTCAGACTTACTGAGCATCTTGAGTGACAACTGTTCTTCAAAACTTTTGAATAAATTTGAGTTAACTTGCACGACATCACCAATTCCAATGACTATTCCAATCACATCTGCATAAAGTGATCAAACAAATTTATTTATGTTTAACGACAATAATTAGATAAATTTCATATGTTATAATTAAATGCCACATACCAACTGCTTAGTTTTCATGATATTCATTATCGTTGTCCAAAATTTGATTGAATGGTTCATTTATAATCCAGCCACGCTATCGTATATATGATCCACTCTTGTGACGTTCGTGTTTTGATAAAACGTCAATTTTCACTGATGTGGCAATTGTGTTAAAACTCTAAAATGGGAGATGAGATAGCACTCACCTTTATATAGAATAGGTTCAAAAAGAAACATGTTTTCTTTTTTGATGTACACTTGGATTCGGTTAGACTGGTAACAACATACATAATATAATAGTTCGTAAAGCATGTATAATATAAAAAACGTTTCATTGTATTTTATGCAATTTCTATGTTATGTTTTTTTATCTATTTGTTATAACACATGGTATACACTATGACCAATGGATTGATATGTATGGATGGTTTTGATTCTATGTTTTATGCAATTCGGATGAAAGTCATTTCGGCAATTTGCATGAAATTATATCATGGAAGTATTTTTTGTAATATCATTAATCTTTTTGTGGAATACTTTTTCCCAAAATCACTTGTCAACAACATTGTTTGTAAGAAAATAATAAGTTTTTTATTTTAATAAAGCGAAATAGGTTACCTCATAACACATTCCAAGCTGTAAGGCATATGCTCTTCATTTAGTTTATGGCAATGCCAGATATACATCTATACTTGATAACCATATAAGTTGTCGACCATACGGCTGATATCTTTTATTGGAGTAACCTTTTGATCCATCTTCATTCCCAGATTCATCTTCAATCCTGTACATAAATAAAATAGTAAGTTAACACTTTTTGTATACAAACTGCAAGTCATAATGTCATTGTCATATGCAATAACAATACAGTTACATGCATATCAAGAGTTTATGTGTTGTAAAACTTAAATGATTAAAAACTATTCAGATAACTGAACATGTTGATTTCTTGAAAGTGTTTGCCTTATGTTATGACTTTGTTACTTTCTGATACTGCATTTTTTGAAATAGTTTTCACGTTAATTGGTGCTATAGGATGATATGTGTGGAGATGTGAAGTGCATCATATTTAGGTAGTATATATACTACTATGAGTGTAGCGTTTCCTTGCTTGTAAAATAAGAAGAGTTCAGTAGGGATAGGATTGTGATTTGAAAAACGCATATCAAAAGTTTAATGACTTTCCTTAATTATATGTTATTTAAAAAGTTTGTTTCATAATCATACGTTTTTTAGGAGAATCATGATATCCATTAAATTGTTGACAACCAAATTGGTATACTGATTGGAGTTATTTTAGGGAGTAATATGCGTTTCATAGTATGGAGTTGTTATGGTCAATAGATGTTTGAAATTTGAAATCCCGTTTTTTAATTAAGCATATTAATGGCAAGAATTATTTTCCTTCTTTGCAAGTCAAAACCGGTTTGAATGGTAAATGCAAATAATAAATACTGAAAATTTTATCCATTCGTTTGTTATGTATTTGATTTTTAAAAACTTAACACAACTACCATTGTGGTCTAATGGTAGTTGCAATTTCTGTGGGTGCATAGACCAGGGTTCGAATCTCTTTGTTGTCATTTTTACATATTTATTTCTGTATTTTGTAAATTTTCCTAATTTCTTGCATAGGTAGCTTTGTGAAAGTGAGGTGGCATTGGTTTAAAGTGATGTGGCATATAATTGATGACATGGCTTTGATTTAAGGTGAGGTGGCATTATTAGTTGCATAGGTGGCCTTTCTTGAATGATGATGTGGCGTTTATGTTGCTTTGGTGGCATTCATATATCCACTTATATATAATGTAAGATATGTTTGTTTGGTATTTTTTGTCTTGCATGTACTATAGATTGAAAACAAAGCAAAAACGGGTATTTTTCGGGTTCGTTTCGATTAAGAGTGCTTAATATTCAAGATCAAGACAAAGCTGGAAAAATCCTTCGAGCATACCATTGAAAAGAGCGCGAAATTACGAGTTCAACGGTGCCTTCTTTGTTTATTGGGCTGGCCTGTAACCTGTTATGTGGGCCGGGCCAACCCAAACTAAAGCTAGCCCATTTTATTAAAGAAGTCCAACCTAGGAAGCCCATTATCAAAGAATTTGGCCCATTTTAATATTATCAAAATCTGATTTTAGAGGGTGAGCATGACGTCAGCATCATGTGCTTTGAAATTAAATCAAATCCGGTCACGTGACCATGCACTATGAAGAAAGGGGCGAGTAATGTTGTGATACGTGGCAGAGCAAATTTATATCTCATTTCAATTTACTGCAATGTGATCTATTGGATGAGAAATAAGCGTACTAGGTACGCAGCCTTTTGGGGCATGTGGCATCTTGAGAACGGCTAGATCTTATCTGCAAATACTCGATCCGATGTCACACACACCCACGCCAATGATTGGCTCAATAATTAAGTCGGTGGAGATGAAATTTACAAAGCACCCCCCTCACTTGGCTATATAATGAATTCGCTCCCCTTATTTTTATGACATTAGGAATTAGTTTTTTAGTTTTCTCTAATTTTAGTTTAGCTTATTTTTAATGTTTTAGCTTATTTTAAATTTTGAGCTTACTGTAAAAGCTAAATCAGCTTATTGAATATTGTAAGTGCTTATTGTTGGTGAATGAAGGTTTGTTTTTAGCTTATTGTGTCTTTATTATTCTCGTGAAAGCTTATCATCTAATAAGCTACTTTCGTAAGCTTATTTTCTCAGGCTTATTCATCTCAAAATTCCTTTAAAAAAGCATTTAGTATTGGTCTATTAAGCTCTTATAGCTTATTCGATTGATTTATATGTTTTTAAGGATTTTCGATTGAAATAAGCTAGAATAAGTTGGGATCTAGCTTATTTTCGTGTTTAAGCTTATCTAGTTTTCTTTAAAGCTTTTTTATCAGATTTAATAAGCTTCTAAATAGCTTATTCGATTTCATTTGAGCTTATATTGTTTAGGAAGGTTATACTTGCTACTTATTTTCCATTTTAGTTGTGACTTAAAGTCGTTCAAGTACTTTAGCTTGTTTGGAATTTCTAGTTATTGATGACGTTATTGCTTATTGATTTTAGATTAGTTGCTTAAAATCATTTTGAAAAGACTGTGGAGCTGATAGAACTCTTGTAGATCGTTTAAGGCTAGTTTTTGATTAGAACTTATATCAGGATTTATCAATAACAATGATAACAATATGCACATCGGAATTAAATAAAGAACATCAATGTTATTTGAACAAGGTTTTATTACCAAACGTTTCCACCAAGCCTCAAATCTATATGATCAGTATAGATCGTGTTACCACCTGTAACAGGAATCAAAGATCCTTGAGGCTACACCACACACAAACTAGACGTCTACATCTCTTAAGATACACACACACACGTTTTCTTTTGTATGTATCTTAAACTATGTCTATGAAACTATTTATATAGAGAGTTCAAGACTTACAAAGGAAGATAAACATTAGACAACTAAATCTTTTAAACATTTAAGGAATATCTCCTGTTATCTTTATCTTCTATAGGAGATCTTCAAAATCGTCATCTTTTGATATCTTTGACCAAATCTTCCATAATTCTCTACCAACTTGTAGAATTCTTTAATGACGATTTTGATCCTTTTGTTTTATTACTTGTTTCTTTTGTCTCATCAAATCTATAATTCCCAACAGAAACTTTGGCTTATTAAGTGTTTATAGCATTAGAATTCGTATTAGATCTAGTTTTTGTTGAACACTTATGTGTTTGTCGTGCTTATTTAGTTATCTAGTGCTCATGGCTTATTCTGATTGCTTATTTGTAGTGTTTATTGGATAATTGTCTCGTTTAGACTTTCTATTGCTTATTCGGATTAAGCTCGTTTAGTTTTCGTTAGAATTTGTTATCTTAATTGCATGTTGTTCGTGTAATTGTTATCATAGCCTATTCTGAGCTTATTTTGCGTGATCGTTTCTGGCTTATTGGAAATAGTTTATTTTGTGCTTATTAAGTTGTATCTAGTTAAGCTTGCACTTAAATTCGATGTTGGGCCCTGTTAGATTAGTTTAGGCTTAGTTTAAAATTTGGGCCACATTTGAGTTATTTTGAATTGGATCTGGGCCTGTGTTTGGTTTGTTGAGCTCTTGATTTGGGCATGTTGGTTAGTTTAAACAGAAAGTACAAATATGAAAAACTGTTTTAATCTAACAGTTTGTTTTATGTATTTTGAGTTTGGTGCCGGTCAACTCATGAGGCGTGGAGCTTAAAGGGTTTAATAAACTAAATAGAATTTGAATATTTTCTTTAGCTTATTAAATCGAGTGTTATCGTTTATTTACGTTTTAAAAGGGGAAACTAGAAGGGGGGGGGGGGTTGAATAGTTTACAAGTTCATTTACGTTTTAAAAGTTTGCTTTCAAAATATTTAGATTTGAGTTGTATGGTTAACCAATTCACAATATGAACAAACAATATAACAATCTAAACTAAAGTTAAATAACAATGACAATAATATGAAGAGATAAGGAAAGGAACAATCAAACCAAGACGCCAAGATTTTATAGTGGTTCGGCTACGAAGCACCTCTTCGCCCTACTCCACTCCCCGAGTATCCTACTCGAGATTTCACTGAGTATCCTACTCAAGATTTCACTATGTCAACAAGCTCCCTTTAGGAGGAGAAAACCGTTTACACGTCGCTTACGTTGTTTTCCGACACTAAGCTATATGTCGAGTACTAATCTTAGCTATAACCAATCTACCACTTCACAATCACTACACAATCACAAGATCTACACTATCTGAATCACACAAATATACAAGATAATTACAATAGAGATTTGATTTGGTACTTAGAAGAAGAGAGGAGATATCACTAAATAACAATTCGTTGCTTGGCGAATACAAATGTTCTTCTCTTGCACTTAAATGAGAAAGAAGAGATAAGAAGAAGAGATTAGATCACTTGAAATAAGATCAAAGAATGTTAGTGATCAAGATTTAGAGAGGGAAATAAGATTTTAAAATGAGAAAGTTATTTGAAAAATTCATGCTAAGAGGTGTTTCTGCAAGGAATGAAGCAGTTTTTATAGGCAGAAAAACCCAACGGTCACTGAGGGCGGTCTCGGCGGTCCCAGATATAACTGGGGCCGCCACGCCTATAAAGGGGCCGCCCAGTAGACTACGCTCCTGTTTTTATCTTTTTGTGAAGAAGGTTATATCTAGTATGGAACCTTCCATTTTGGGGGGGAAATTTGAATTTCAAATTTTAAGTTTTTAATAAAACTTTTTTTTAATTAGAAAATATTTTGTATAATTAATTTTGTGAAATTTTTTTGTAAAAATATGATGGATAAGAGAAAAATATTTTCTTGATCACTAATCATGCTTAATGATTTGTTTGTTCATACCTTAAGTGATTACTAATCTTAGAAATGGAATTTTACGATTAATAATATGTAAACGTTTAATTTTATTGTAAACGTTTTTGCATTTTGTTATTATCAAAACGTTGAGAGGTCGAAAAATATAAATAACATTTTTAGGCATTATTTGTATTAACAATCTCCCCCTTTTTGATGATGACAAAATATAAACTCATTTTGTATAAAATTAAAAGTCACAAATTATTAATGAGTTTTGCTCCATTTCTCCCCCTTTTTGTCGAATTCAAAAAGGATGATCGTCGAGTAGTTGTAGGAAGAAAGAAATCAACGATATCAAGACTCCCCTTTGATGTATGCTCCCCCTCGTTCGGGGCACCAAGGGATCGATCTTACAAAAATTGTTTGCTACAAAACAAAGTTAGAGGTACAAGTGCAAGACAAATATATTTTAATCATAACATTGAATTCAAGTCACCCAAAAGAGAGTTTCATTTAACAATCAAGAAACTCATACAATAGCAAATGCAAGTAATACATTCATAAAACTAGAGCTAATACGAGATAAGACAAATTCATACTATATTTGTATGAATCATTACAATATAAAGTAGATAGTCATAAAATAAAGACATAATAAGGCATAGATCTACACTAGTAGATTCTTGAAATGTAGAAGATGTCATAATTAAAAGACGAGTGGTCGATTATTTAGGTAGATTAATCATATGAGAATGATTATATAAAAAGGGAAAAGGAAGGGGTCGGTGACACATGATTTGGAGGAGTACGAGTTTAAGGTATGAGATGAGTGAGAAGAAAGTGAATGAAGTTAATTTCATTTCTCAAGGAGTGGAATTGGTGCCTAGAAAACTTGCAACAATGATAAAAATTTGAGTGGAGTTCAACTTGAGCATGAGAAGGAGGATGAATTGGTTGTGGTGGTGGTAAAGGCGGTGCATGAATGTAGGCATTGGATGGGTTGGTGTGTGAATCAAGGATGGTGGAAATGTTGTGAAGTTGATTGATCATTTGATCTCTTAGTGGATTGTATGATGGTGGTGAAGGAGATTGAAAATGGACTCTTGGAGGAAGTGGAGGTGATTCTTTTTGGGAAGAAGGTGATGTTTTTGGAGTGGATGTCTTCCGTTTCCATACATGACTTACTGACATTTTTGGTTTTTTAGAGAAGTTGGAATGGTGGTTTGAGCAAGACATTGATGATGAAGGAGAGGAGGATGAAGAAGATGGAATTGGTGATGAAGTATGAGAATCGGGTGATTTAAATAATGGGAAATATGTGATAGAATGGCAAAGCATGGTTTGGATATAAGAAGATGCAAAAGATGATTTAGCTAAACAGGGAAGTACCAGCTTGAGGCTGTAGGTAGAAGGGTCAAAGATACAGAAAAAGAGGCAGAATCAAAAGTTTTGTTCCCCCCTGTCGGCGGTCCCATATCGTCAGGCGGTCCCAAATATATTGGAGGGCCGCCGGGTATTTATGGGGGTCGTTTTTTGGAAAAACGAAAAATTTCCAGTTTTTCCCTTTCTTAAGTCTAGTGATTTCGGCATCTACCAAATTCAAAAATCAACTAGTTCAAGCAATAATATATGGTCCTAAACTAGCATATAAATCATTTAACAAATAGTAGTATTGTACAAATGTCACATTCATAGAATTTGCTAACATAAAGCGTTGATAGGATGATAAAATGGAGAGAATCATCCAAGTCAAATGTAATTGTCATTTGCCATTCCTAGTCCTAATAACATTATTAAAAACACAATGTATTAAATAATAATAATAATAATAATAATAATAATCTCTAATAGTTATGCCAACTTGTTCACTTCCGTTTCCCACTCATCATGTTCTTGAGAGCTTGTCCAATTGACCTTAACCCCTCCCGGCGAGCATCTTGTTGTTGAGTTTAAAGATTTATAGTTTCGGAGAGATATGTGATCAAGTTATGACTTTCATGAGGAGGGTTTTGACGAAGTCTAGGGACAACATTGGATGACAAAGAGACATTTTGAGAAGGAGAGGAAGAGTTGGAATGAAATGATTCATCATCATTTACATCAATGGTGTCATCCAACGGACGAGATGAAGATGGATAATTTAAAGTGGTGGAGAAGGAGCTAGCATTTTATTCACGAGATCTTTTCTTCCCATGATCCGATTGCTTCTTTCGCTCATAATGAGGAGCTAGGGGATGCATGACTTGATCATGTGAAATGTACTGATCAATTGCTAACTCAGGAAAGACGGACACAACATGTTTGAACAATCTAGTCAAAAGCATTCCATAAGGTAAGAGTTTCTTAGGTTTGTTTCGAGTCTTTTCCATTCTTTTGAGAATGAAAAATGCTAGATTGTAACAAGTGGAGGTTTCAATGCAATAAAGCATATGAAAAAGACACGCGAAGACATGATCCTTATGACCTCCTAAACAAATGGCGTTTTCACGAATAATATCAACCCATGGTTTCATATGAGGTTGAATTTCGCGAGTTAGGATTTCGTTTTTGTCAACGACAATTGTTTTCTTGTTTTTAGTATGAGTGACTTGACCTTGTCGAGAAATTTGAATGAAAGACTTGAAGACATTTGGAGAAGGAGGCGTGGTTTTATAACGACCTTTACTCGGAACACTTATTGACAAGTAGTCGAGTAACCACATGTCGGTGTGTGACACTTGACCTTTGAATGGTATTTTTAAGATTTGACTGAATTCCTCGAGAGTGAGAGAGAATGACTTACTTTGTATCATAAAGTTGACCACAAAATGACCCGTGGAGTTATAATCAAAAGTTAGTTGACTATAAAACTCGAGAACAAAACGAGGAACAATTTGTTCGTTTATGTTCAACAAACAATCAAAATCAATTGATTCAAACTTAGCACGGATATGACTCATGTTTTCAAAATTTTGACTCACAACCCTACCCTCATGAAGTATCATTTTACAAAACTTGCAATTGTGTTTTGTAAAGGTTGATTAAATTTATTTGATATGAGTGGAATGTAGTTTCGGGTCTTTTGATGATCTAGTCTAGTAATTCGAGGAATTGTTACCTAAAATAAAACAATCAAAATCATATTTAATTTCTTACACTTGTGTAGTTATTTTGAGTTCGTGCCTAGTGTGTGTCTAGATGTGACAAATGTAAAGTAACGATTAACTCGACCTAATAATAAAATCTTAAGAGTTAATCCAAACACTCCTTAATTTGATTTTGCTCATTTAAACATGTCAAAAAATACACATGAGTTATGTATCTCGACCTTTGTTCATGAGATCATTATGCATGTGTTTAAAAACGTTTTTAAGTTGTATTAACAATGCATTACAACAATTTAATTTGGTTCCTAACGTGAGTGATTTGAAAATAAAATTAGGGTTTTGGTTCAAAATCTATTTTTCGACAAACTCACTAGTGTATGCAAATCCTACGTCTACGGGAAGCATATTAGTTATACATTGTAACCTAGTAGTCCCAATTGTGCAAAGTTGAAAGAAAAATGAAAACTCCCCAATTTTAATTTTTGTGTTCATCATTAGCCCTAGACTCAAATTGAAAGAAAATAGATGAAATGACTTACAATTGATGATCTTTGTGATGTTGTGGATGATTATAGGTGTTGATTGAAAGAAAAATCCCCAATTTCAATTAAGTTTTAAGGGTTGATTTTGAGTTTTTGGGTTGTTTTGTTCGTTTTCGTTGCTTACAGCAAAGAGGGGGTGTGTTTGGTTTTGTGTTTAGAAATTTTCTAACTAAGTATGAAATATGGTGTCTGCTGTTGGCGGTCCCATATTGTCAGGTGGTCCCAAATATATTGGGGGGCCGCCGAAGATATAGGGGCGCCGCCCTCAGTAAGGGATTTTAGACTTAGTTTTGACAAAAAAAATTACAAAGAGGAGCGACGTTTTAATTTGCATTTCGTGAATTAAAAATGCTCAAAGTACTTCGGATGAAGTATTTTAAGTTTTCACGATACGGAATGGAACACGGACTAGAATCGAAACTAGAAGAAAGAGAAGCAAAATCATAAGATTTATGGAATGTGTTTCATCATTCCTAAACCAAGACGTAGATAGTTAAACGATTCACGTTTAAGGGGTTTAGTAAGGATGTCGGAAATATTATCGACGGACAGCACTTTTTCGATTGAGATATGTCCTTTCTGGACATTATCACGAAGAAAGTGGTGACGTATTTCGATGTGTTTAGTACGAGAATGTTGCACCGGGTTTTTCCTAAGGTCAATCGCGCCTTTGTTGTCGCACATGATCGGAACGTCATCGAGTCATATGTCGTATTCGATGAAAGCTTGTTTCATCTATAATGCTTGTTGACATGCCTTTCCGGAGCTTACGTATTCGGCTTCAGTAGTGGATATAGCAAGAGCGGTTTGTTTCTTCGAGAACCAAGATGTCAAACAACATCCCATGAACATACAAATACCGCTAGTGCTCTTTTGGTCCACATAATCTCCCGCATGATTAGAGTCGACATATACTACTGTTTCTATGCCGGTCCCCTTAAGATATCATAATCCTAAGTACGTAGTGCCTTTAATGTATCGGAAGATACGCTTAACCTCTTCAAGGTGAGAGATTTTGGGAGCCTCTTAGAAGCAGGCACAAAGGCAGACACTAAACATGATATCAGGCCTACTTGCCTCATTAGGTATAATAAACTACCTATCATGCCTCGATATTTAGTACTATCTACCGACTTACACTCTTTGTCTTTCGTGAGTTTGGTATCGGAGGACATGGGGGTTTTCATTGGTTTAGATTCTTCTAAGCCAAATTTTGTAAGCATTTCTTTAATATATTTAGATTGATTAAAGAAAATACCATCTTTCATTTGTTTTATTTGTAGTCCAAGGAAGAAGTTTAGTTCACCTATCATGCTCATCTCGAACTCGTCATGCATGATTTTGGCAAATTCATCAAACATGTCTTGACAAGTCGAGCCAAATATAATTTCGTCGACATATATTTGAACGATCATAAGGTTTGAACTTTTCTTCTTAGTAAAAAGAGTGTTATCTTCCATTCCCATTTTATATTCATGTTTAATAACATAAAGCCTTTAATCTATCATACCAAGCTTTGGGTGCTTGTTTAAGACCGTATAAAGCTTTCTTTAGTTTATAAACATGATCCGGTTTTTCAAAATCAATTAATCCTGGATGTTGTGCCACGTTTATACCTCTGTGTGTGTCATTGCTAAAACCATTTAGGAATGCACGTGTTTTAAATCCATTGGAATAGCTTAAATGCTGAATCACAAGCATAGGCGTAATAGTTATCCTAATTGACTAAAGTCTAGCAACTAGGGCATAGTTTCATCATATCGATGCCTTTTGTTAATTTCTAGCCTTGAGCAATCTACATAGCCTTAATTTTGAGAAACATTACCGTTCTCGTCTAATTTATTTCTAACACAACTTATTATCTCATGATTGTCATATTCCTAGGGTTGTGAAAATAAACTCCGAAAACATCGTATATATAGATAGATAATGAATGATTTTAATTCTGTTGTCCTAATCGCCTATCCAACTTTCATCTGCCTCAGGTTTCATTAACATTCTTAGGTTCTATAGTTGAGTATTTAAAAAAAAAAGAATTATTTTGGTTTTGGCTTGTGATTTAATGGGTTTCTTTGTTAATGTTCCTATGACATTTTCTAATGGATGGTTCACGAATTCCTTAATATTGACTATTTCGTCAATCTCTAAGTTTCATCTCAATTTTATTTTCTGGTTTTTCTTTTCGGTACACCTTTAATTTACTTCTTCTTCTTCTAAATCATCATCCACAAGGGTGCTGTCTTAGAGGGTGGAGAGTTTCATCGGAATGTCGCGACTTTCCTAGTTGTTTGTTACAGGATGCGAGAGTAGGCTTTACTATTTTGCGAGTAACCTAAAAGATACCTTGTATGACTTTGGGGTCAAACTTTTTGTAAGGTAGTTTTAGTGTTTAAAGAAGCAACTTGCTTCCATACACTCTAAAGTAAGTCTAGAGTTAGGTTTCCTACCTTTAAAGAGTTGTAAGGTGTTTTTCTAAGATGGTCTCTATTAGATTTCGGTTGAGAGGGAATGTATGTTGTAGTGTTACTGCGTTACACCAAAACTTTTGTCGGTAAACGATTGTCAGTTCAACATGTCCTACTCATTTTTGAAGTTGTCTTATTCTTTCTTTCAACACGCCATTTGAATGAGGTGTGCGTGGATTTTTGGAGCTGAGAAGTTATGTTGTTGTAATCCATTTGCATTAACAAAACTCTCCAAATTGCACCTAATTATCATAATTCCCACCTGTGGTCGGTTCTTATTGACACTATTGTACATCCTAATTGGTTTTGAATTTTCTTACTAAATATTTCGAATTGATCGAAGGCTTCAGATTTTTCCTTAAGGAATCTAGTCCAAGTATACCTAGTGTGTGTCATCTAACTATGATAGGTGTAGCGATTTTCCTTCCGTAAACCTTCATAGACGGGATGGACGAGAGATTCACTAAGAAGGGTTTTAAGCATTATAGTAGTTGAGACTATATTCTTAGCCTTATAACTAGCGTGAGCTTGTTTTCTAATTTTGCAAGCATCACAAAAGTGTTGATCAAACTTAAGCTTAGGTAAATTTTTAACTAATTCCTTAGATGCTAACGATTGAATGAGACACATATTGTTGTGTATAATCTCTATGTGTCACAACATGGAATTTTCTTCAATCGTAGACTTGGACAAATTTGGTTCTTTAGGCGTATTACCTAATTTCATAATATAAGCTTTCTCCTAATACATTACTATGACCTTACCATCCCCTCCTCGTTCCCTGGCACATTTACTATATGTTTAGAGAAGAAAGTTACTCTAACTTATTATCCAATATTTGTCCTTACTTAACACGTTAAATCTTAAAGTTTATCTACGTGTTCTACATTATCTATTTTTGAGGAGTCATTCGAAATGTACCGACGCGCCCAATGCTGATACCCCCCCACCCCTCCGGAAGATTGCTACCCATAAAATAATATTATTTCCTCCGTTGTATACCTAGTAGCATGAGAAGAGCTTTCGGTCATCACCCCGGGTTTTTTTTCACATGTGTTTGGGCATCGCTATCCTTTTTCCATTATCGGGTTCCAAGTCGACTCAAGACATTTATCTATTTATTATAATGCTCTAAGGCTAAACACCTCAAAACATTCCCCCCCCCCTAGCGTCCCTAATATCCTCACAGGGTCTAAAGTTTATTTAGTGTTAAAACATCCCTTGCAGACTTTGATGCAAATGGTTGGATGTGGTAATGGAGACACATTTCAAATGGCATTGTGTAATTGCTTAATCTGTATTATTAAGTACCCGGGGATTTGCCAAAATAAAGCCAAAGAAACTGCCCAAAAAGGATAGAAAAATGTGTGCTTTTGTTGGTCATTGTGAGGAAAAGATTCTAAGAACAAAAAAGTGAGCAAAATCAGTCCAAAAACGACAAAGAAAAGGAAAAGACAAGCAAGAGAGAGATTGGAAAGATCCAAAAAGAAAAAAAACAAAAACAAAAAATAAAAAAAAAAAACCGGATCATAAGCCCGATACCAAGCACTGAATGCCCACCACATGAAAGTCAATGATCAATGTTGACAAGTTTTCAAAGCTCAAGGGTTCATTTGGATGATAATAAAGACAAAGGGCCAAAATTGCAAAAGATGAAAGTTGGTTTATAAAAGGGAAAATAGAAGTTATCAACCACAAGGGCCAAATATGTCAACTTTCAAAGTTGTTTTTACACTACAAATTGAGGAAATGAAACAAATGGGCTTGTTTTGCAAATAGCCAAAAAATAAACAACTCTTCATCTAAGACACGCGGGCTTAATCCTTTTATAACCGTTCTGAACAGTCTTTCCCCGCCAAAACTCAACAAAAACCGCTTGTTCAATCCTTCCGCCCCCCCCCCCCTCCTCTACAAGCTCAATTCAACCTCGTATTAAACCACCTCCACATCACTTCGTCCACGTGGCAGCATTTAATTGGCCCTAACACCTCATCAACCATGATCAACGGCTTGGATTCAAATTTACAAAGATCCAACGGCTATAAAAGTTCGAAGCTATCATCCTCTCATCATCTCTCATCTATAAATAAGCTTGTAATAGAGTTTTGGGGAGTTAGTTTTTTTTAGAGAGATAGTTTAAATTTTCCTTTGTAATTTTCTTTGCGTTTACTGTTCATCGAATTAAGCTTTTTAAATTCTTCAAGTCAGTTGTACTCTTTGTTCTTTTCCTTGTACTCTTCTTTACTTAAGCAATAAAAACTAATTCAGTTGTTTTCATTTTCAAATTTTCATGTAATAAGCTGTTTTTATCAAATAAGCTTGTAATAAGCTCATTGTAGCTTAAGCTGTTTTCTTAAGTTCAAAAGTTGTTCAATTAGAACTAAAAGTTTTTTTAATACTGTTTGTTGTCTATTAATGTTCAAAATTGTTCAATTGAGTTCAATTATGGAGGTTCAAGGATTAATAAGCTAATTCCAGCTTATTGAGCGTATATCCTGTTGGTTTAGAGGCAAGGTGCCACTAGGTTTGTGTTTTAAAGCCACTCACTCAGATAGAGTGGCTAAGGACAGAGACTACAAGTCTACAGGTTTAGTTTTATAACTTTTTGATTCTAGCATATACATAGCTTAATTCATTAGCTTATTCCTTTGTTTTTCCTTGTGCTTAATCCTGTTCATATTGTTTAGTTAGTTTAGAAATGAAAATGTTTTTAAGCTGTTGTAGTTAGAATTATTAAGGTTCAATTTTGCTCTTAATTCTGTCACTTAGTGATAAGTAGCTAGCTGAGTAACTAGCTTAATTTCATTAATAAGCTGTAGGTTTTAGTTTTAAAATAGCTTAAATAGGTTAGTATTAGACTGAGTAGCTATAAGGTTTTGGCTGTTTGAGTGTTAAAAATAGATTTTAAGTAGGATTCAGTTTGGACAGATTTGTTAAAGAGTGTTTGGGTTAAGGCATATTTGACTTTTAAAGTCAATAAGATCCTGTCAAAACACTTTACATAGCTGAGAATTTCAAAGTGTTCAAAGTGTAAAGAAGATTTGAACCCTAGTGTGTAGACTTTAAAGATTTAGAGCTTAATAAGCTTTGCCAGCACCAGGGGAGTTTTAAGTGAAAAGCATTTGTAGAATTAAGTGTCTAATAGGATTTTAGAGTTTAATTTTGGATAAAGTACATTTAGAAACTTATAACTAGTCAGTTTAAGGGTTTTAAACTAGAAAACTCAGGCTGCATTTACACATTTGCCAATTGCATCAGCAACAACAGTTAAAACTGTTGTTGCTATTCATATTTTTTTTAGCTGTCTTTTAGCCTAGGTAATTAGATTATAGAATTTAGAATTAAGCATGTTTTTAGAACTCCATTAGTTATATAAAAATCATCACTTAAGTTTCATTTTTGAGCTTTTAGTCTAGCTTAAATTCTCTTGTAAAAGTGGTATAGCAGCAGATTGGAGTTGTAGCTTATTTCCTTTTGAATTCTCTTTTCTAGTTATCATTTCAAAATCCTTATATCTAGGTTTATTCATAGTCCATAGGTTAGCTTATTTCCAAAAATTCAGCTTCTAAGGGTTAGTAATAAGCTAGATAGCTTATTAGGAAAAGCTTAAATTCAGTTATAAGCTGAAACTTTCACTTTTCAATAGCAAATCTCTTTATAATCTTGTTTACTCTTAGCTTATTACTTTTTAGAAGTCCATAGTACACATCTTAAGCTTCATTTAGCAACTTTTAGTTTTCATTTTCATTTAGTAAAAAGCTAGGAATAAGCTAAAGTGTGAAAAAGGTAGTTAAGCTATAGTTTCTGCAATACAGAACAAAAAGCTAAGTTTTTAGCTTATTAAGTTGTTAAAAGTAGTTAGTGCCTTTGTTAAAGTTGTTGTGTATAAGCTCTTCTACAACTTTGTAGTTTTAAGTTTTAGCTTATTTTCACTTTTTAGATAAGCCAAAATAAGCAATATCGTAGGGTCTGTTTTGTATTTTCTAGATAGTTTAGGGTTACCCGTTTTCGCTATAGTGTAAATTCTAACCAGTTACCCCGCCTACCTTTTACTTTCAATAGTTACACTTTCTACCCTGTCTTTTGGGAAGAATAAAATAGATTTAATATTTTTTGAAATTAGTTTTTATAAAATTAGGTTTAGTTTTTAATTGATAAAATTAGGGTTCAATTAGGTTATAAAAATTGGGCATTTTTGTGCCATTTGATTTCTGCACCTTGTAAGTAGTTAAAAACCATTTTTCTTTATTTTTCCAATTAAGTTTGTATTTTCTAGGAATTAAAATAGATTTTAGGTAATTTCTTTTTCTTAAATAAATCATAGAAAATAGAAAAATAGTTGTAAAAATCTAATTCTTTTTGTGATAAGTTTATTTTTCAGTCTAGTATTTTTGAAAAATGAAAGTAGAATTTTAGTGATAATTTTTAGAAAAAGTTCATTTTTAGTAATTCTTTTATTTTTAAAAATTCATAAAAATTTCAAAAATAGTTAAAAAATTCTAATTCTTTTTCCTAAAATTTTCTTTTTAAATTTGTGATTTTTAGGTGAAAAATTTGTTAAAAGTAGTGCCTTAGATTTTAAATTTCAGTTTTAGCTCACGTTTTCGATTTTCGTGCATTTAAAATTCGTGCTAGTTAATTGTTTTTAGTTCATGCTATTATAGTTGTAGTGTAATCCAAAGTTCAAAAATCCTTTATACATTCTTAACTCGAATCCGAATTATTCCCAAATCTCAATTCACGATTTCGTTGGGACACGACCCGAGGAGAAAAATACTTCCCGGTTAAAAATATACATATTGTGTTTTCTTTAATGAAATTTTTACCTTTTATTTCTCTTGTTTGAGAAGTAATTTGGAAAGAATTTTCACTGGATTAATACTATATATATATATATATATAAATTTGTACTATACCAAATAAATTTGAAACAAATAAAAGCTTTTTAATACTTGAAGTGTTTATTGTTGTTTCAAAATAGTACTAAAAGCTTTTTAATACTGATTGTTGTCTATTAATGTTCAAAATTGTTCAAATGAGTTCAATTATGAAGGTTCAAGGATTAATCAAAATTTGGTAGTACAAATTTATATATATATAGTATTAATCCCGTGAAAATTCTTTCCAAATTACTTCTCAAACAAGAGAAATAAAAGGTAAAAATCTCACTAAAGAAAACACAATATGTATATTTTTAACCGGGAAGTATTTTTCTCCTCGGGTCGTGTCCCAACGAAATCGTGAATTGAGATTTGGGAATAATTCGGATTCGAGTTAAGAATGTATGAAGGATTTTTGAACTTTGGATTACACTACAAATATAATAGCATGAACTAAAAACAATTAACTAGCACGAAATTTAAAAGCACAAAAATTAAAAACGCAAGCTAAAACTGAAATTTAAAATCTAATGCACTACTTTCAACAAATTTTATACCTAAAAATCACAAATTTAAAAAGAAAATTTTAGGAAAAAGAATTAGAATTTTTTGACTATTTTTGAATTTTTTTTTATGATTTTCTAAAGAAAAATGATTTACTAAAAATAAACTTTTTCTAAAAATTATCACTAAAATTCTACTTTTATTTTTCAAAAATACTAGATTTAAAAAGAAAATTTTCACAAAAAGAATTAGAATTTTTCAACTATTTTTCTATTTTATATGATTTATTTAAGAAAAAGATATTACTTAAAATCTATTTAAATTCCTAGAAAATACAAATTAAACTGGAAAAATAAAGAAAAATGGTTTTTAACTACTTAAAAGGTGCAGAAATCAAATGACACAAAAATGCCCAATTTTTATAACCTAATTGAACCCTAATTTTATCAATTAAAAACTAAACCTAATTTTATAAAAACTAATTTCAAAAAAATATTAAATCTATTTTATTCTTCCCAAAAGACAGGGTAGAAAGTGTAACAATCGAAAACAAAGGGTAGGCGGGGTAACTGTCTAAAATTTACACTCTAATGAAAGCGTGTAACCCTATACTATTAGAAAAGTACACAACAGACCTCGCGATTCAGCTTATTTTTGGCTTATTTAAAAAGTGAAAATCAGCTAAAACTTAAAACTACAAAGTTGAAGAAGAGCTTATTCTCTACAACTTTAATAAAAGCACTTGCAACTTTTAACAACTTAATAAGCTAGAAAATAAGCTTTTTTAAAACTGTTACAGAAACTTAAGATTTGCTTTAAAAATCTAACTTTTTCAAACTATGGCTTATTACTAGCTTATTACTAAATGAAAATTAAAACTAAAAGTTGCTATAAGAAGCTTAAGATGTATACTAGAGATATCTATAATGAGATAAGCTACAAGGGAACAAGAATTACACAAAATTTGCTATTGAAAAGTGAAAATTCAGCTTAAAACTGTTTATAAGCTATTCCTAATTAGCTTAAAAAGCTTAAGACTAGGTTCTAGAAACTAACATTTTGAATTTAAGCTATTCTATGAACTTTGAATTAACCTAGATAAAGGGCTTTTTGAAATAACAACTAAAAACTAAAAATCAAAAGATATTAAGCTAGAAATTACAGCTGCTACTATAACACTTTTGCAGGTAAAATTAAGCTAATCTAAAAGCTTGTAAATGAAAATTAAGAGGTTGTTGATGTAAAGCTAATGGAGTACTATAAGTGTGTCTAATACCAAACTCTAACTCCTAATTACTAGGGCTTAAAAGTGACTAGAAAAGTGATTAGCAACAACAGTATTAACTGTTGTTGCTGATACAATTGGCCAAAACCTTAAGTGCAGGCCAAACTCTAAGCTAAACCTTTAGTGCAGGCTAAATTTCCACTTAAAAACTCATGAACTAACTCATTACATGTATCCAAGTGTACATTATCACAAAGTGAACTCTAAAATGCCATAAGTCTCTTAAATCTAAAAGCACTTTATACTTAAAACTGCCCTGGTGATAAAACACTATTTTTAAGCTAAAAACTTTGTAATTCTACAAACTAATTCTTGAAACCCATTTAAAACTTGTCAATACCACTTATCACAACTGTCCTATGTGAATTTACCTACTAATATTCCAAACACTACTTATTCTAACTGTCACAAATGAACCTTGACTTAAAATCTATTTTAAAACTAGAAATGCTTAAACCTTATAGCTACTCTTACTTTAACTAAGCTAAATGAGCTATCTAAGCACTAAAAGTACTAGCTTATGTAGAAAAATAAGCTAGTTACTCACCTAGCTTATCTAAATTTTGACAGCTTTAAGTAATGAAAACCTAATGGATTTAAACTAAAACAGTTTAAAGCATTTAAAACTCTAAACTAACTAAGTAATATTAACAATGATTAAGCACACACAAAGATAAGCTAATAAGCTAAAGTATTAAGCTATAAATGCTAAAAGTTAAAAGCATGAATTAAAACCTGTGAATGTAGTCTCTGAACCTAGCCACTCTTGTTGAATGAGTGGCTTAAAAATATAAACTTAATGGCTACCTTAGCCTCTAAACCAAAGAGCTTTAAGCTCAATAAGCTAATATTAGCTTATTACTCCTTGTTGCTTCCAAATTGAATGAATTATGAATTCAAATGAAAGATATTGAACACTAATGAACAAAGACGGTATATAAAAGCTTTTAACAAGTGTTGAACAACTTTTAAACTTAAGAAAATGTAATAAGCTACAATGAGCTTATTACAAGCTTGTTGATTCAAAACAGCTTATTACTTGAAAATTTGAACACAAACTAAATTCAAATTGCTTTATTGATTAGAAATGGAAAGTACAAGAGTAGTAACTAAAAGTAAAACTGAAATTGAAAGGATTTAAAAGGAACTTAATTGCAACAGTACACGAATTTGAAAAATACAAAGAAAATTGAAAAACTCTAAAAACTAACTCACTAACTACTAAATCCTGAAATACAAGCTCTTTTTATAGCTGAGAGATGATGAGAGGATGAAAGCTTCAGTTAATCCTAGCCCTTGAATCCTTTCTCCATGATTTTTGAGCCGTTAGATCCAAATCATGAGGTGTTCGAACCAATGGAATGTTGACACGTGTCTCAAATGACGTGGAGGTGATTTAATACGAGGTTGGATGAGGTGTGGAGGAGCGGGGAAGTGATTCAGGGTGATTTGGGTTTGTTGGGAGTTTGGGCGGGAAAAACTGTTCGAAACGGTTATAAGAAGGTTAAGCCGCGTGTTATGTTTTGAATCTTTGGTAAAATTGCAAAACCAGTCCTTGTGTTTCTATAACCAATTTGTAGTGTAGAATAGCTTTCGAATTTGACATAACTGGCCCCTCAAGTATTAGGAACAAAGAAGTGGATTTGATATTGGGCTTATGTTTGGGCTTATGGTATCCGGGTATGGAAAGAATTGGCCCAAGGGTATTTTCTTGGCCTTTGACTTTTTCTTTGGTGTTGGGCTTGATCCGGCTTTTGAGATTGGTTTTCATTCTTCACTCTTGTCTTGTCTCTTCATTTCTTGTCGGTTTTGCTCGTTTTTGCTCTTTTTGCCTTTAATATCCTTCCCTGCACATTATGACACAAAAGCACACATTTTCCATCTTTTGGCATTTTTTTCTTGGCTTTTATTGGCAAAATCCCGGGTATTTAATGTATACAATTTAACACTTATCAAAATTCCCCAAACTAAAGGATTGTCGTGTCCTCACGCAATGTTATTAAGTGTACACTTTGTAAACAAACAAGTTTCCAAAATATCCTTGTTCTCACCTTTATTGAATCACCTTTTTTAAACATCTTGAGCTTTTTCTCAACATTTTATCTCATGGAAACACATTAATGGCAATCATTGCAACTTTGCAACTTTTAGGCTCATTGAAATAGGCTACTCCCGATTAATAGAGCACAAAAGAGGAAAATTCGTCTTCCCTGACTTTTCACTAGACTAAACAAAGCTATTAAACAAGATCATTGTCAATATAAGTCCAAATGGTTAAGCTCTTATACTTACAACTTGTGAACTTTTCACTCCCAAGAATAAATTAATGATTAAGATGTGTGCACTCTTTTCAACTCAACCATAGATCAATTTATCTTTATAGTTGAAATCCATCTAAGCTTTACACTTAAGCCTTGTGAGCTTAAATGTTAATAACATAGATAAACCTCGACTCAAAGCTAAAAGAGATTCGGAAACAAAACTTATAAATTGATTTGAGAAAATGAAATTTTAACCATTCTTTTATTTTCCATATCCTTTTAATTTATTATTTATTTTTTTTTTTTGCAATAGGAATGTTGTTCTTAGCTAGTAACCCTACTTAGGTTCTCCCAATTAGGATATCGCATCAACAACGGGTGTTCTTAGTTCGAACCCCCACTCCGCGGCTAAGTTGTGGGTTATCGCGACAACACCTTTTTCTACAAAGCCTAGAATCCAAAGTCCTCTTAGGTTGCAAATCATCCCTTGGAACGCTCCACTCTGTGATGAATGCCTCGAACCTTGATTCCACGTATTTAGTTTTAATCTAGTTGCGACCCCATCAGTCTCCTCTCAACATGGATACGCCAACGATTAAAACTAGATATAGCTTTTATTAGTCTATTTTTGCGAATGCTTCTTTGGCACGATAAAATAATGATTTTGCATTTTAATTGCTCATTGCATTTCTTTTTTTAATTATATTTCTTGATGAATGAAAAATTTCACTTAGAAAATCAACTTATAAAATTTGAAACCAAAAAATCTTACTTACATATTAAATTGAATTCTTTTTCAAAATGGGTAGACTTTTTCTAAAGAATGATTGACATTGTTAAATTAATGAGCACGTATGATTAAGTGTGTTAAGAGCTTGTGGGAGTAAAATGACACAAATTATTCGTATAAAGCTTTTGGTTTTCCAATAAACCTTGCTTAAGCAAATTACACTTATTATTTAATACTTCATCAAACTCTTTGTTCTTCACATTTAATCAATGCAATAGGATTGGGAATAGTTGGCCCTACAAAAGGTAGGTTAAAGAACTAGCTAGGGCATTTTTTTTTTCAAAAACGGTCAAGTCAAAATTTAACTCCTTATTTCTCCAACGGATTACCAATAAGTGGTGTTTTTTCCCAAACTAAGCTTTCTATGAGCTTTCTTTGTAAGCATTAAATTTAAATTTTCCACTTTTTCACAAATAGGGATAATTCAAAAAAGGTTCAACAGGTTGCGTGATGTGCAAGTCTTCCCCAAACTAAAATGAAACTTTGTCCTCAAAGTTTAAAAATAAGGGTCAAAAGGAATCTTTAACAAAAATTCTAAGGACATGCCAAAAGAATAGATGTTAGTTCGATAAAGACAAGGATAAGAGATTTCCCACTTTATGAAGAGAAGATTGGAGATCATCAATGGAAATTGTGGGCATTGCTTTGTCCTTCCACAATATTGAACCATGTCTTCCAAATCGGAAAACTAGACAATAAGCCACAAACATCCATCAAGATCGTAAAGAGAGAACAAGCTTCCTCTCATCTTTTACATTGTTAGCTCAAAACATCTTAAAACGGCTTAGTTTTTGTTAACCAAGTACAAGCTATACTTGACCCCGAATTAATTTGTCCTTGGGGAAGCAAAGAAAATATGAAAAGAAAATAAAAAGATAAAAAGGATAAGCATGGGGTGCCTCCCACGAAGCGCTTGTTTATTATAGAGTCCCCTTCGCTTGACTCTTTCCCCAAACTAGATTATCATGGTGGGTCGGTCTTGACATCTGGGATAATCTCATTAGGAACATCTTCTCCAAAATAGTGTTTCACCCTATGACCATTGACTTTAAAATTTTGACCATCTTTTTGAAAAAGTTCAATTGTTCCATATGGGTAAACATTAGCAATTGTAAACGGTCCCGACCATCGAGATTTTAGCTTCCCCGAGAAAATCTTTAGCCTTGAGTTAAAAAAAGAGAATGAAGAACTTGATCCCAACATTAAAACTCGGTTTTTATCTTTGAATCATGTAACCTTTTTGTTTTCTCCTTATTAAAGCAAGAATTTCTTCATAAGCTTCATCTCTTAATTCACGCTAAGCTCATTGATTTGTGACTTTTCTATTTTACCGCCAAGTTTTAGATCGAGATTAGTTTGCTTAAGGGCCTCCAAAAAGCTTTATGTTCCAACTCAATAGGGAGATGGCAAGCTTTTCCGTAAAACCAACCTAATAAGCGCTAGAGAATCCAATAGGTGTTTTTGTAGGCGGTTCGGAAAGCCCAAGCGAGCATCGTCAGATTTTCACTCAAGAAGCTCTTTGCCACCTATGGTTATTTCTAAATCCTTTTAATTTCACCTATTTCGAATCCTCACTTGACCTCACTGTTTGAGGGTGGTAAGGAGTCGAAAGACGATGGGTCCACCTTTCTTTGCTTGATCTGTGAAAAAGGGTTATTACAAAAATGTGTGCCTCTGTCACTTATTATAGCTCGAGGGGTTCCAAATCTAGCAAAAAGATTTTTCAAAAACTTACAAACAACACGAGCATCATTAGTAGGTAAAGCCTTAGCTTCCACCCACTTGGACAAATAATCTACAGCAACTAAGATGTACTTGTTTCCCCTACTAGATGGAAATGGACCCATGAAATCAATCCCCCACAAATCAAAGATCTCACAAACTTGTATTGCGTTTTGAGGCATCTCATCTCTTTGAGAGATTTTGCCTTGTCTTTGACAAGCATCGCAATGTTTAACCAAGTTGATAGCATCTTTATAGATGGTGGGCCAAAAGAATCCAGAGTCAAAGACTTTACGAGCGGTGTAATTGGCACTATGATGGCCTCCCGTAGGTCCATTGTGACAAGCCATGAGAATCTCATTAGCCTCTTTGCCAAAAACACATCGTCTAATGACTTGGTCCGCACAAATCTTAAACAAGTATGGGTCATCCCAATAGTAGTGTTTAGCATCTTTGAAAAATTTTCTCTTTTGTTGTGAACTCATTCCTTTTTTAACAAAATTACCCGCATGGTAGTTCGCTAAGTCGGCGAACCATGGCGTGGTATTATCACTAAGCACATTCACATTATTAAGCACATTATTTTCAACAACATTTTCATTCTTATTAAACACATTATCATTCACATTAATCTCTTTGACCTCTTCAAATCTCCCTAATGACTCTATCTATGGCTAAAAGTACTCTGTTATGTTTTGATTTTCAAGTTCATTCTTGTTGAGGATTCTCTAGTCTAGACAAGGTGATCGGTCGGCTACATTCTCATGATCCTTTATTTGTCCCTTATTTCAAGAGTGATCTCCTGGAGTAAAGAAAATCCACTCTAAGTAACCTTGACTTTGTTCTATCTTGCTTAGCCATTAGGTTCTTATAGCCCGGAATGATCCGTAAACACCTATGCGTCCTGATAAGAACTAGATAAGGTCGGAAAACTTCTACAAGGCATATACTACAGGATTGCATTTCTTTTCAGTTCGTGGTGTAATGAAGTGGAGACCCTGTCATAGTCTTACTCGCATTGTAAATAGGATGAAGTGTTGTTCACTTTCTTTGACCTTACAGATACAAAGTGCAAATCATCTAGCGTCACACTGTTCTCAAAATCATAATCCCAATTAGGCACAACAAGTATTGGTGATTCAATTAGCTTCTTCCTAAGATCATTAAAAGCTTGTTTACACTCATCCGAAAAGACAAAAGGAGTTTCTTTTTCCAAAAGATGAGTCATGGGTCTTGCAATTTTTGAGAAATCTTGAATAAACCTTCGATAAAAACCTGCATGACCTAAAAAACTTCGAACTCCTTTTACCGTGGTCGGGTAAGGTATATTTATGAATATCACTTATACTTTGCTCCCATATCCACTTTCTAAAACCACTTTGAAAATTTTATGCCCCAAAAAATAAATATTCCTCTTTTACCATGAAATGGCATTTTTCCCAATTAAGCACAAGATTTGTTTCTTCACAACGATTAAGCATTTTATCAAGATTATCCAGGCACTTTGAAAAATTATCCCCAATAAATACGGAATAAGTCATCCATAAAATCCTCTTGGTTCTCTTTATATGTCATGAAATATGGCCGTACAATACTCCTTTGAAAAGGTCCCTGGTGCATTACCAAGGCCAAAAGGCATTTTTTGTAAGCTGACTATTCCTTAAGGGCAAGTAAAAGTGGTCTTTTCTTGGTTCTTGGGGGTCATCGGAATTTGAAAGTACCGGATAATCCGTCTAGGAAGACCATAGAACATCATTCCCGCTAACCTTTCAAGATTTGGTCCAATAAAGGTAAGGGAAAATGGTATTCCTAGTGGGCATCATTCATTTTCACATATAATCAATGCAATCTCTCCAACCGGTAACACAGTTCGGGTGGTTATAAGTTCATTTCATAATTCGTCTCACGGTCATTTCCTCTCTTTTTTGGAAGCAATGAACCGGACTAAACCCATGGGCCTATCGATATGGGGGTAAACAAGCCGGCATCAAGAAGCTTGATGACCTCTTTCTTAATCACCTCATGTATTTTAGGGTTGACCCTTCTTTGCATTTGAACCACTGGTTTGTAATCATCCTCCATTAAGATTTTGTGTGTACAAAATTTTGGATCAATTCCCTTAATGTCGGAGATTTTCCAAGCTAGAGCACTTTTGTGAGCCTTAAGAACCTCAATAAGTTTTACCTTCTCATCCTCTTTTAAATCTTTTGAAATGATGACGGGTAGTTTATTATCCTTTTCAAGAAAAGCGTATTCAAGATGAGAAGGCAAATCTTTGAGTTCAAGGTCGGGTGGTTCCTCAATTGATGTTTTGACCGATTCAACATTTTTGATTTGCTTTTTGAACTTACACGGAATGAATGATGAAAAAGGATCATCATTTAAATCTTCAAGCAAATTTTCCAAATAGGTTACATCACCCAGGCCTCCCCTCCCCAACCACCCCCTCTTCATCATTAAAATCATCATTTAAATCCATGTTTAAAGATTCATCATGTTTTAAAAACTCTTCTATATCTTCCTCAATAATCATCTCACTTCCTTCAAAAGGAGTGAAAGGTGGAGGATCCAAAATGATAGAAGTGGAATCACCACTCTCGGTAAAGTCCAAGACTTTTGGAGCATACTCCGCACAAGTTGCATCAATAAGGTCAATTCGTTTCACAGATTCAAAGTTATCATAAGAGATTGTGGGAGTATCACCACACTTAAGGACCAAGGATTGATCATCATGTCTTAAAATGATCTCCCTCGCATAAACATCAATCAAGGCATGAGCTGTGCTCAAAAATGGCCTTCCTAGAATCAAAGGAACACGGGGGTCTGCAACAAAGTCCAATATCACAAAATCGGCTGGGAAATAGAATTTTCCGACCTTAACGAACACATTTTCGGCTATCCCAAGGGGTTTAGAAATTGTTCGGTCGGCTAATTCTAAAACCATTCTAGTACTTGTAAGGTCAGGAAGTCCAAGTTTCTTCTAAATAGACAAGGGCATGAGATTGATACTTGCACCTAGATCCGCTAGTGCTAAGTGATTATCAAACTCCCCAAAATCACAAGGAATGAGAAATCGTCCCGGGTCACCAAGCTTTTCGGGAAGCTTTTTGAGAATGACCGCGGAGCAATTAGCATTCATTGGTGTCTTTGTTATCTCAATCAACTTGTCCTTGTTACTTAACAACTTTTTGATCATTAAAGCAAATTTGGGCATGTGGACAAGAGCATCCGCAAAGCTAAGTTCAAAGTGAAGATCTCGAAAGATTTCTATGAACTTTGAAGCTAAGATATCATCTCTTTCACGATTCTTGTCCTTTTCAACTTAGATGGTAAGGAAATTGTTTTAGTCTTGATCGGGGTTCATAACAACTTAGCTCAACAATGGGTTCTTTTTCCTTGTTTTGGACCTTTTCCTTGATTTGAACTACCGGAGGTTGGACTCTTGTGGGTTGCACTTGGTCCTTTGTCACCTCGGTTTCCTTAGCCTTCTCTTTGTCTGGATGAAAATAAGGAGATGCATACGGGAAGGTAAGGTCCATCAAAGAACAAATCCAATCGGGTGGTAATCCCTTTGCATTCATTCCTCGGATTAGGAATAGTATTACTTGGTAAAGTTCCCGAACCCGATGTATTGTTATTCCCCATTTGCTTTTGAAACATGTTAAGCATCATATTTTGAAAATTCCTTTGTTCATTTTGAAAATCTTGTTGCTCCTTTTTAAAATCATTCAAATTCTTTTGCAAATTATTCAAGGTAACATCATTTGCTTTTGTGTAGGCCTCAAACCTTGAGTAAGTAACCGGAACTTGTGTACTCGGGACTTGATAAGCTTGAGCTTGTTGAGTTAAGCCCGAGTTAGCTCCATGGTTAACTTGATTGGTTTGGTTCACATTTCTATTCCCATTATACCCTTGGTTAGCATTGTATCCTTGGTTAGGTCTAGAAGCTTGTGGATTGGGTTGAGAAAAGCCTGGTGGTCTCATTTGGTTTGCTAAGTTGGGAGCACGGTACCCGGAATTTCCATTTTGAACAAAATTACCAACCGAAGCGGTTTGTTGAAATTGTTGGAAATTATCATGATAAACCGGGGACTCATAACCTCCTCTAGTCATTGGGCACACATTAAAACTATGATTACTACCACAAGTAGTACACCTTTCCTCCACCGCTTTAATCGGAGCGGGAGTAGGCACAAGAGCTTTCATCATGTTTTTCATCTCATTCATTTCATTCCTAAAGGTCAAAGTCATCTTATCCTCTAATGCCGCTGCCATTTGTTGGAACTCAAAGTTAGATGATGAATTAGATGAGGGAGGAGCATTCGTACTCACTCGCATCACGGCGTTCCGTGAACATCTAACTTTGGCCTTATTCTCTATGATTTGTAGTCCTTCGGTTGGACTTTTGTAGAGAAAATTGCCACCGGCAGCGGAATTAAGAGAATCTTGATCATTATAGCTCAAAGAATTGTAGAATGTGTCTAATTGGTGCATGAGTGAAAAACCATGATGAGGACACTTCCTTAGAAGTTCCTTGAAACGCTCCCAAGCTTCGGAGAAAGATTCTTGAGCAATTTGACGAAAATTCGTAATTTCGTTCCGAAGATTGGTGGTCTTAGAAGGTGGGAAGAAAAAGTTGATGAACTTAGAAACTAAGTCATCCCATGTAAGAATAGAATTTGGGGGTTCTTTGTCAAGCCACGTTTTGGCAACCCCGTCAAGAGAAAATGGAAAGAGAAGAAGTTTGATGGTGGTGTTAGGTACATCCGGGTACCTTTGGTTATTAGTGATGCTCTCAAAATGACGAATATGAGCATGAGGCTCCTCATCATTACCTCCTCGAAAAATTCGATTTTTGAACAGTTTATGAGGAGGATTTAAGTTTAAAATTTTGAGCTTTTATGAGTGGTACAACTTTTGCACTTTCAAACCCCTCGTTGGGAGCTTGAAAGTTGCTCGGCATTCGGTCGATCATCGGCTATTGGATTCTAAGGTTCCAAAATTGAGAGGGATTGCCTCTGGTTGTTGTCGAGAATACGTAAACGATACTTCTTTTGGAATTGTATATTCCAAGGAAGAACGAGTGCGCGTGCACTAGTGAAAATAACCAAGAAGAATTTGAGATTAAGAAGATTATTTTTGGGGAAAATTACAATTTTTAGTTTTTATTAAGAAGAACAACAAAATATTTTGGTAAGTTATTACAAAGCTTCACGATTAGTCTTCAAAGATTACGCACAGTGTGCGGAAAAGCTTTAGCGAGCCGCTAATGACTACTTAGATAGTAGCTATCACTTTTTCCTTAAAACTCACTATAGTTTGTAAACTTTAAAGGTCCTCCGTACCTCGCAAGTAACTCACGATTTGTTTTGTTGTTTATTGGAATGGTTTAAGATGGATAGCTAATATCCAAATTTGTTTATTTATATATTTTTTATTACTAATTCGATAGGAATCGAATTAATGAACTTTTTATATTTTTATACAAAAATAACAAAATAAACTTCCAAAAAGGAAGGGTCTTCAAAAACTCTACTTCACGTAATATCTTAAAATTCGTTCAGTCTTCCCCGGCAGCGGCGCCAAAATTGGTTTCGTGGTAAGTTTAGTATATTATCTCTATAGAGAAACTTTCAATAAACCAAGATACGTAAGTAATTT
Organism: Tanacetum coccineum; assembly: GCA_026074375.1. Lineage (NCBI taxonomy): Eukaryota > Viridiplantae > Streptophyta > Magnoliopsida > Asterales > Asteraceae > Tanacetum > Tanacetum coccineum. The sequence goes on along the minus strand of BQNB010007137.1, from coordinate 36,272 downwards.
ATCACTTAGGAAGTAATTAATACAATGGGTCGTAAATTCCTCGAAGAAGTCGTGAATTGAGATTTGGTGATAATTCGAATTCGAGTTAAGAATGGTTAAAAGATTTTTGACTTTTGAATTATACTAAAAATTTAATAGCACAATTAAACTATAGAAACGATTAAAGACACTAAAATCAATTAACTAGCACGAAAAATTAACAAATGTGAATTAAAACGTTGTAAGATAAAACAGAGAATTTAAAATACTAAAGCACTACAATAAACAAAATTTAATGCCTCAAAATCCAATTTAAAAAGAATATTTTAGGAAAAAGAATTAGATTTTTTTAGCTATTTTTCTATTTTTTATGAAATTTTTAAAGAAAAATTGAATGAACCAAAAATAAAACTTTTTCTAAAAATTACACTAAATTTTACTTTTATTTTCAAAAAATATAGATTTAAAAAGAAAAGTTTCAACAAAAGAATTAAAAATTTTCAACTATTTTTCTATGTTATATGATTTTCTAGAAAAAAGTTTATTACTTAAAACCTATTTAAAATCTTGAAAATACAAGCTTAATGGAAAAATAAGGGAAAACAGAATTTTAACTACTTAAAAGGTGCAGGAAATCAAATGAACTAAAAGCCCTAAATTTGATAAACTAATAAGACTAATTTTTTTCAATAAAAACTAAACCTAATTTATAAAAACTAATTTCAAAAATATTAAATCTATTTTATTTATTCTAAAGTCTAGGGTAGAAAGTGTAAAGAAAGAAAGAAAAGGGTAGGCGGCAAACTTTCGATATTAAATATTTTTTTTTTTTTTTTTTTTTACAATTTACAGTGTAAACGGGTAACCCTAATATTTGGTAAAATTTACAAAAACTGACCCTACGACTTGGCTTATTTTTAGGCCTTAATAAAAATGAAAAATAAGCGAAACTTAAACATGAAAGTTGATAAGGTTGCTTATAATAAACAACTTTAAACAAAGGCACTTTCTACTTTTAACACAAATAAGCTAGAAAACTATGCTTTTTGAAACTGTTACAGAATCAAGGCTTTTCTTAACTTTTTCGACTTTGCTTATCTACTAGCTTTTTCTTGATGAAAAATGAATAACAAAGAAGATAAATGCAGCTTATGATGTATACTAGTGATATCTAACAAAAGTTAAGGCTACAAATGAACTAAAATTAACCAGAATATTTGCTAATCAAACAATGGAAAATTCAGACTTATCACTGCAAATAAGCTTTTTCTAATAAGCTCAAAAGCTTATTTCTAGATTATAGAAACTGAAATTTCTCAAATAAGCTATCCTAAATTGAAAGAATTTTGGGGAGGGGGATGGAAAATTAAACCTGGATTTAAGATTTTGTTTGAACAACTAGTAAAGAGAATTCTACATGGAAACTTAAGCTAGAATGAAAAGGTTGCTGCTAAAACTACTTTGGCAGTTAGACTTAGTCCTTCTAGAGCTTAAAAAAATGAATTTAGTGCTTATTCTATATTAATCTAATGGAATACTAGCAATATGATTAATTCTAGAGTCTAACTCCTAATTACAAGAGTTAAAGAGTGGCTAAAAAAATGATAGGCAACAACAGTACTCACTGAGTTAGTACTGTTGTTTGCTGATGCAATTGGTAAAATCCTACAATGCAGGGTAAACTCTTAATATAAACTCATAAACTCACTCATTTCATGTATGAAAATCTACATTAACCAAGTTTAAACACTCTTATGCTGAAAATCACTTAACCTTCAAATTTTATTTAAAACTAAAACTGTCCCTGGTGCAAATTCAAGCTTATTAAGCTAAAAGCTTTGAAATATTACAAACTAACTCTTGAGACCTATCTAACTCTTGGTAATATGACTAAACACAACTAAGTGAAGTGCTATGACAGTCTATGGTTGACTTAACAAGTCAAATCCACTAAATCCAAACACTCCTTAATTCTAACTGTCCAAAATCTTTCTTATCTAAAATCTAATTTAAAGCTAAATCTGCTAAACCTTATATCTAACATCTAAATCTAACCTAATAAAGCTATTTAGGCACTAAAGTAACTAGCTTATTAAGAAGAATAAGTAGTTTCTAGCAGCTACTTTACACTACTTTGACAGAATTAAAGTAAAAATGAAACTAAATGGATTTTAACTACCACTAGCTTAAACATTTGCATATCTATATTAACTAAGCTAATTTGAAAAGAATAAAGCACATAGAAAATTAAAGAAATAAGCTAAATGAATAAGCTGACATGATTTTAAGAATATGAAAAAAAAATAAAAAAAAAAAAAAAAAAAAAAAAAAAAAAAAAAAAAAAAAAAAAAAAAAAAAAAAAAAAAAAAAAAAAAAAAAAAAAAAAAAAAAAAAAAAAAAAAAAAAAAAAAAAAAAAAAAAAAAAAAAAAAAAAAAAAAAAATAAAAAAAAAAAAAAAAAAAAAAAAAAAAAAAAAAAAAAAAAAATAAAAAAAAAAAAAAAAAAAAAAAAATAAAAAAAAAAAAAAATAAAAAAAAAAAAAAAAAAACCCCCCCCCAAAAAAAAAAAAAAAAAAAAAAAAAAAAAAAAAAAAAAAAAAAAAAAAAAAAAAATAAAAAAAAAAAAAAAAAAAAAAAAAAAAAAAAAAAGAAACAAAAAAAAAAAAAAAAAAAAAAAAAAAAAAAAAAAAAAAAAAAAAAAAAAAAAAATCCTGAGATTATTGTAGTCTCAGAACCAAGCCACTCTCTCTGAATGAGTGGCTTAAAAACTTATACCTAATTGGCACCTTGCCTCTATACCCTGAGCTTAAAGCTCAATAAGCTAATATTAGCTTATTACTCTCTTGAACCTCCAAAATGAATCCAATGACCTCAAGTGATCATGCTTTGATGTAAATTGGATAAAATGAGTAAATGAATGACTTAAAACAAACTTTTAACCTGATTTTGAGGCTTTAATAAACATGTTTTATGCTCAAATGAGCTTATTAGGCTTATTAGGTTAAACAGCTTAAATTGAAATAAAGTACAAAGAAACTTGAGAACTGATTTTTATTGCTTAATTGGTAAACGTACAAGTGGAAAAGATACAAAGTACAAGTTAATAATGTCTGAATTTATAAACTTAAAAGATTAGTGCTTAAATTAAGGGAAATTACCAAACTGAAAATTAAAATTTACTATATCTCTCTCATGTGAACCCTCAGATTACCTAGTTATTAGTGAAATGTTGTAGAGAATGAAGACTTCAAGCTGTGATGAGCGTTTTTGAAGTTTCGAGCCAATTGTGGCTTCCAGTGGATTTAATGGGTTTTTAGACCAATGATTGAACGCCAACGTACGGATTAGTGAGGTGGAAGGTGTTAAATACGAGGTAAATTGAAGTGAAAAGGAGCGGGGAAGGCTATTCAGGGAGATGGGTTTGTTGGTGAAATTGGCGGGAAAATCTGCTGGGAGACGGTTAGAGAGGAATTAAGCCGCGTTTTGTTTTGAATCTTTGAGTTATATGCACATCCAGTCCTTGTGTTTCACTTTCCTCTATTGTAGTGTAAAAGAAGTTTCAAAGTTTGCATTTCCAGTCCTTGTAGTTGATAACTTCTATTTTCCCTTTTAAAAACAACTTTCTCACTTTAGCAACTTTGGTCCTTTAACTTCATTTCATCCAAAAGAACCCTTAAGCTTTGCAAACTTGTCACTATGACCTTTGACTTTTATTTGGTCTCATTTATTGTATAGGTGCATCTGGCTTTTGATTGATTTAGCTTCCCGTCTTCACTCTTTGTCTTGTCTTTTCCGTTTCTTGTCGGTTTTTGACTGATTTTGCTCACTTTTGTCTTTATTATCCTTTCCTGCACAACAGACACAAAAGCACACATTTTTTATTCTTTTGGCATTTTCTTGGCTTTTATTTGGCAAAATCCCGGGTAATTTATATATATAATTAAGCATTTATCAGATATATAAGATATATATCTAAGGATATGAGGTCGTGTTCATGCGAGATCATACTTTATTATTTCTCTATTTACGCGACCCTACTATAGGTCGTGGTCGAGCACGTTGAATAGACGCCTCACTGTTTTAGAGAGAGAAACATCTTGACTCCTAGTGTGGACAATTCCAGTATTCAAATATATCGTTCGTTTACCTCATTCGATTGCATCGATTCTTGACTTACTACTTCTTGTACTTGCCATGATCCTTAATCCCAACCACCTTAATATCTTTTTATGAACAATTGATTCCAAAAATATACAATAATTTATGAAATATTTTATCAAATTAAATACCAAATTGCGTCAATTTTCACAAGAAGACAAAGTAAAAATGTGTTTCCAAAAAAAAAATGAATGAACAATAGTAGACGTGTTTCTCGAAATGGAGGTAAAAATAATCTCTTATTTTTATGTCAAATGATTTACTTATTTCCAAGGATAGGTCAAAAACTTTCATCATTATATGAGTGTGTAATATCGTAAAACATTTTCTTTTTGACTGAGGACGGATGTGTCGTCGTTGGTCCTCACTTATGCTAGCTAGCTATCTATGAATAATTCCAGGGAAGAGCCACGCTATGTCGGATTAATTGTCGCTTTAAACTAGTGTTTGGATAAATGTTTGGGGTGAGAAACACTTCCAAATGGTGGATCCCTTATGCAAGTTTCCTATTCAATTCGTTTCATAAAAACAAGTCCGATTTTTCTTGCGTTCCTTGATATTTTTTTTCCGAATGGTGTTGACTTAGAAATTCACCTTAACGAATAATTTCGGAAAATATTTTCGAGTTGTCACAGTGTAACGTGTGAAATCCATCTAAATCACTATGTTGTGATGTCAAATACCAAGAGACCTGATACCGTCAATGTGAAGGAATTCTTAACGAGATTAGATGACTGCCAAGTGATGAAGCCGGAGTCGACTAACTTGGGACCAATAAAAAAGACTTCTCTACATCAAATGTTTCTTACATCATGTTCTTCATTTTCCGATATGTCGAACAACTCCGTAGAGTAAATTTTTCTACGTCTAACTGATGTTTGGGCGTGAATCATCAGTGATTTAAAACCGTAATCGTAAAGAAAACTTCTACCCCCGAAACGTATGTGTTCGGTCATCTAATGCGGCGGATGAATCCTACACAAGCTCGAGTTGTGAATTCGGAGGGTGTTTGATTTGTCCTTTTCTGCCTTGCGAACTCGAATACCAACGTAGAGTGGTGACTCAGATACCAACGTAGAGTCACACAAGGATGGCTCAAAAAGAGAGCCTTCGGCGTGAGAGCTAAGCACAATGGTCGGATCCTACTGGATCATAGTGATGTCATCCGTCATCATTTTTCGTAAGGAATAAAACGGTACACGATGGACAGTTGGAGTTTGCCGACTTGTTGACGGTAGATAAAAGAACAATCCCTGTTTGGCGTCTTCGTTTTTCAGTTGAGGAATCGTTGTGCTTGACTCGATTCATTTTTGATCGTCGATGGTCAACGGAGGGATAGCTATAGTGAAAATTTATTTGCAAAAATTTCTTCTTGTTATATGTTTATGGGATATGTGATTTTTACTGGTGGTGTAGTTGTGCGAGCTCGAGGCGGCATTGTGAAATGACGTCCGATCGGTGGGTAACGCGTACTTGGATTTTTAGCCCCCCGTTGAAAGACACGGGATAAGGCTCCTCGGCGCTCGTTGAAAGACACGAGACGAAGTCGGGTAGGAGCGGTCGCGATTGGTGTGCGAGCTCGATAATTCCACGGATTGGCAGCCGGGTCGGTGACGACCGCGCCTGGGGCACCGTGAAGAATGCTCAGAGTTTAAGCAAACTTGACCATTTAATAGGGGATGGAACCATGGCTATAAAGCCCATGAGCAAGACCCGTGATATTAAAAATCTTTTATTGGGTATGGATCCATGGCTATAAGGCCCGTGAGCACCCAGTGATGTTAAAAATCTCTTTTTGGGTATGGATCCGCGTGTGAACACCCTACAATGATAAAAATCTATTTGGATATGCATCCATGGCTATCAGGCCCGTGATTACTTAGGCTGGTCTTAGCCGGAATTATTAGTTGTTAATCATGAGTTGGATATTTAGCAAGCATGAGTTAACGTGATTGAACTGATTGATTGGCATGATTTGGCTATTTAGCAAGCATGTCGTTATGTGATTATATGTGCTTAATGATAAGTACCTTGTTTCGATTAATGCCGTAGTGCTTTCGATAGATTTATGTATACTCCGAGTGATTTCGGCATCAATGTGCTTTCTTTCGATTTGCGTGGCTTGACGGTTAGCGAGCATGCAATTATGTGATCTAGTAAGCTTAATGATAAACGTCTTGTTTTGAATAATATTGTAACGCCTTCGATGGAGTTATGTACACTCCAGACGATTTTTATAATGACGCCATCTCTTTTAACGAGACCCATTGGGCGATATGTGTTTTGATTTGATCGGTGTGATCACCGATGATTTTTGAATTGATTTTCGCTTCGAAAAACTTCCTAATGCGCCGAGGTCGTGTGGCCATAATGTGAGAACATGTGAAACCGATGGAGAATGACGTCTTTCACTCATTGCAAGTAATATTGGGACGAATAAAGCGATTAAAGCGCCGGGACGTCGCTTCCTAAAGGAGGGGAGACTGTGACAACCGTCAATTTTCAGAACCTTAAATGACTATTTTACCCTTTGACTTTTCGGGTTTAACTTGACTTTTGACCGTTTGACCTTTTATCGTCATATAAAAACAATTATCGCATAACTGATAATTTTTCGGAACTTATTTAAATAATAAATCATAATTATTATTACATAATTTTCATCATAATTTTTTTTTTCAAATTATCTGACTTGAAGACGAGAACAACGCGTACCGACACGAAACTAATTAGATTTTATTTATTTATCGTAATTTATTTAATAAATTATCTTACATTTTATTCAAAAACGTTGGTTGAAAACGCGAACATTTAAATTAAGATTTATTTTTCGGACAAAGTTTAAAACTATTACTCAATAAATAATAAACAATTTTAAATAAACGTTATAAAACATTTAAGATATAATAGTCGAGTGAATACTCGTTTTCGTTGGAAAAATTATTTGGAACGCAATGGCGCGAGTTTCGTATTCTAAATCATCCGTTTACTTGCTCAAACGAGTCCCGAACCAATATTTTACAAACATTTCCTAAAATTACATTTCTAGTCCCTGTGGTATCATCTTCAATACCTATCCTATACTTATAAGGACTTGTCATATTTTTTTCATAAATAAAAACTATGGGTATAAATACTAGTTAATTAGGGTTTTCATCATTTTCTTTACCCTAAACACACACATGTCTCTCTAAATTAAGATTCCGGCGCCTCCATGGCTTTTTCCAGCCACCAGAAAAATATTCCGGCGAGGGTCCGCTGACACTTCACGCCATACACCATCACCGATCTATCACCCCGCTACCATGCACCACCAAAGCCACCTCGTCACCCACTTCCGGCCAACTGACGTCGTCACCACCCCAACCATCTCCACCTCGTCAACATCATCATCATCCATGCCATTTCCCACTTTCAAAACCACCAACATCACCACGCAGCCACCATGGCTGCCGCCAACGGCCGACGCCACCCTCACACATATCCACCTCGTTACCATGATCTTCAACACTTCATCTCACCTCCTTCCTACATGCAACCATCTCAGCCGCCATGTCACAGTCGTACCACCTCCACCGAACACCATCCGCCACGGCAGCCACCGTCGAACACCACCAAAACCCCTCTTTTCCGATTTGGATGGTTACCTATTTTATAAAAATTAATAAATTAGTTTTGTATCGTTTGGTTAAGCTTATTTCATTTTATTTTGTTCGATTCATTACTGTGGATGGGTTTGCAATAAAGTGGTGTTCGGTGTGGTTTATGTTTCCACCACAGCGCACCCTTGTGGTGTCGGGCTTGTGGTTATATCGTTTCTTTTGATTTTTTCTTGTTACCGACCGACATGCATACCCCAAAAAGGGGTGTTTGTTTCTGCGATTTGAAGCCATAAGGGGGCGTTTGGATTTGTGTCAAACTGGCTTAAGGGTGCGTTTAGGTTAACAGCCACCCAATAAGGGTGCGTTTGGTTTAATAACAGCCCCATAAAGGGGTGTTTGGGACAACAGTTAACAACCCATATGGTTGTTTGTTTTAACAGCCCTAAATAAGGGTGCGTTTGGTTTTACTTATATTTGACATTTATGTAAACTTGGCTAGCTATTAATTATGAACGCGAAATATATTGATGTTGTTGATTGATAAAAGTGGAAAATAATGTATTTTATATACATGGAAACGTTGTATAAACGGCAAGGTCATGCCGAAATTTCTAAAAATTTATATACTTAGCGTTTTTCACTTAAAATTCCTATTATAATATAAAACCGATAAAAATGACTAAATAATAATCGTAGGTTATTACATATATAATTATATAAAACCCGCTAAGAACATGGAACATTAACTTATAAGATACTATTTTATAAGCCACGACTAAAAGATTAATTAAAACTTTTGTAAAAGTTTTAAAAACATTATTTGTCTAAATTTTAATCTTAAAACGTACGTTTACGTTTATTAAAGAAATCTTTAATGAGTTATTTAGTAATTTCCGAACGTGTGTCGAATAATATTATTTAAAATTAATATCACACTTTTCATATATGTATATATACATTATTTACAAAGAATTATATATTTAAAATAACGCGCTTTCGAATGTTTTCCTTTGGTTATATATTCAGACATTGAATTATAAGCCGTACCGTTTTCATATGTAATGTATATACGGGATATATATTACATACTTGTTTTATCATTTTGGTTTTATTTATTGTGACAACGACGAAATGTTTTAATTTGAAACTGTGGTCTTTTTAGTATTGGAGTCATGCTCGATGTTGCTATCCTTACGATAAACCCTTATAAATATCCTCCCTAAACGAATGGAGCATAACCGTTAGAATTAGTTGCAACTTCGCGGACGCGACAAGATATTCGTCGACGCTACATGATTATTAGTTATTGATTGTTGCTTTCGAGCAAGGTGAGTTCATAGCCTCGCATTTAAATCTTTTTATGTTTTAAAAACCCGCGAGGGAGATACATGCTTGTTTTAGAAAATCGAACACAAGTGATTTTATTATGTGAACGTTGCTATGAGTGTATTGTTGTGGCCTTTCCTTCATGAACCGTCAATCACCGCTAACCGGTAAACGCTAATGCAATAATAATAGATCTATTTTGGCCTAACGACATGTCAGACGTGTGTTCCTTGCGAGGGCATACTGAGACTGTTGGGAATTCAATTTTATGTGACGACATTACAGAATTACCATAGTTTATCATAGTCACATACGCGAGGACTAGAATAGGCAACTATGTATAGTTTAGAGGCGTATGGGCTATATATACCCCTCTATGGCTTCCAATAGAGGGTTGAGTCATTTGGCAATTGTTAGTATTTGTATCCTTCATCCATTTTCCATCAAATATCACAAGTCCATCTTACAATCTCTCTACTTTTCTCACTAGAAAAATTGGGTATCAGGTGGTTTGACTCACCAAGACACCAGATCATAGTTTACGTGAATCTTTCAATTGGTATCAAGAGCCATGGTTCTATCTTGGTCCTTTAGTGGTTTCATTGTGGTTGTTGAGCTTATCATTCGGCTTATTATTGTCTTGTCTCAGATCTTTATGGGCTTACTGTGTATTCATTTTCACTTGGGGATGAATCGCATTTTTGAGTCTCATTTCAAACAGTATGGGTGCGTTTGATTTGTATACCAAAAACAAGGACAATAGTGTTTTTGGATTTTTATGTTGGATCTAGTCATTCTTGTGAAGAGCCGATCTAGCCATTTTGTTTCAAGAAGAAATGTACACATTTCCTTAACATGAACCGAACGAGTATCAACCTCAACAAGAACCGATCTAGCACAAAATCCTTGTGTCAACCGAACTAGAAATTCCTTCACAGCCGAACGAGCTACAATAAGTTGAGACGACGAGTACTTTTTGTGTTGAGCCGATCGAGTGATTTCATCGGGACCGATCGAGGACTCAAATGAAGAATCGTCTAGTTCCAAGCTTCATCACGATAAATAGTTTATTATCAACCGATCTAACTCAGTTTTGGAGACCACCGAACTAGTTGATGTACAATGAGTCCGAAGAGGTAGAGTAGAACTAAAAAACTTCGATCTAGTACAGACGCAACACCGATCGAGTAACAATTTAAGACTACCCGAACGAGTTTGCAAGTCAGTTTGAACCGATCTAAAATCGGTAAACTACCTCACCGTGTCTAATCGGTAATTACCGAGTTGACACGGTTGAGTTGTGTTTTCATTTTAGATTGGTTCAAACTGACTTGCAAACTCGTTTGGTAGTCTTAAATTGTTACTCGTTCGGTTGTTGCGTCTTGAACTAGATCGGCTGTTTTAGTTCGACTCTACCTCGTTCGGCTCATGTGTCATCAACTAGTTCGGTGGTCTCCAAAACTGAGTTAGATCGGTTGATGAATGAACTAGTTCGGTGATGAAGCTTGGAACTAGATCGATTCCTTCATTTGAGTCTCGTTCGGTCCATGATGAAAATCACTCGATCGGCTCAACTCAAAAAGTTACTCGTTCGGCTCAACTTATTGTAGCTCGTTCGGCTGTGAAGGAATTTCTAGTTCGGTTGACACAAGGATTTTGTGCTAGATCGGTTCTTGTTGAGATTGATACTCGTTCGGTTCATGTTAAGGAAATGTGTACATTTCTTCTTGAAACAAAATGGCTAGATCGGCTCTTCACAAGAATGACTAGATCCAACATAAAAATCCAAAAAACACTATTGTCCTTGTTTTTGGTATACAAATCAAACGCACCCATACTGTTTGAAATGAGACTCAAAAATGCGATTCAGCCCAAGTGAAAATGAATACACAGTAAGCCCATAAAGATCTGACACAAGACAATAATAAGCCGAATGATAAGCTTAACAACCACAATGAAACCACTAAAGGACCAAGATAGAACCATGGCTCTTGATACCAATTGAAAGATTCACGTAAACTATGATCCGGTGGTCTTGGTCTCGTGTGAGTTCAAAACCACATGATACCATTTTGTGAGAGAAAGTTGAGATATGGAAGATGGAATTGTTGATATTTGATGGAAAATGGATGAAGGATACAAATGACTCAACAATGCCAAATGGACTCAACCCCTCTATGGAAGCCATAGAGGGGTATATATAGGCACATACGCTCTAAACTATAATAGTTGCCTATTCTTAGTCCTCGCGTCTGTGAATATGATAACTTTGGTAATCTGTAATGTCGTCACATAAATGAATTTCCCAACAGTCTCAGTATGGCCCTCGCTGGAACACACGTCTGAATGTCGTTAGGCCAAATTGATCTATTATTATTGCATTAGGTGTTACGGTTAGCGGTGAATTGACGGTTCATGAAGGAATGGCCACCAACATACCACTCATAGCAACGTTCACTTATTTAAATCCTTGTGTTCGATTTTTCTAAAACAAGCATGTATCTACTCTCGCGGGCTTTTAACATAAAAAGATTTAAATGCTGAGGCTTTGAACTCACCCTTGCTCGAAAGCAACAATCAATAACTAATAATCATGTAGCGTCGACGAATATCTTGTCGCGTCCGCGAAGTCGCAACTAATTCTAACGGTTATGCTCCATTCGTTTAGGGAGGATATGTTTTGGGGTTTTTCCGATGGATAGCTACATCGACATGACTCATTAATAAAAAGACTCAGTTTCAAATTATAACATTTCGGTCGTTGGCCAAATAAAATAAACAAAATGATAAAACAAGTATGTAATATCCACGTACGGTTCGCACACCCAATTCATGACATCCATGAATACCTCTAGTGCGTTGGTCTTAAATGAGGTTTTAGAATTTCTTTTTCTCAAACTCTAGTTGGTGTGAGCTGTTCATTACATTCTAGAACCTTACAATCTGTAATTTACATGACTACAAGAAAGACCACAAGCATGATTTGGTCTCTCGGCTAAGGTTGTGGTGTTTCTATATGCTAAGGTTGAAGAAAAGCTACTTAGTTATGACACTTACGAATGCGAATACACGTGACTGTAACGACTCATGAATACGCACGCAAAATATTAATAAAACACGAGTACAATATAATCTCGTTGACAATGTAGAGGAAGGGAAAAAAATAGAGATGGAACGTAAGGGTATTTTGACTAAATTTTATGGTGACTACTCCCAGCATAGCATGGTCCTTCCTGAATTATACATAGATGATAAGGCTATGCATAATTTAGGAACTGATGATAAAATGCTCATTTCGTCAAACTATTATTATGTTTTTAAAAAAAATCTCATACAGTATAAACGATATAGTTTATAAGGTAGCAAAACAGTTCATGGTAATGAAAACAAGGTAGTTTATATAACGACACAAGGTATTTTGTAAGATAACGAGAAATGTTTTATGAGGTGATAATAAAATAGTTTACGAGAAAGTTACGTGACAGTTTATAATGTAATGGTACCAAATGGTTTACGAGTTGACAGCCCAACAGTTTATAAAGTGGCAACGCAATGATTTATAAAAGACACGAAGTAGTTCATAAGATGATGACAAAATAGTTTATAAATTGACAGCGAAATAGTTTATAAATGACAACGAAATAGTTCATGAGGTGACAACGAAATGGTTTGTAAGATGACTGGAAAGTTGTTTATAATAGGGTAGCAAAAGAGTTTATAAATAACTGTAAAATAGGTTATAAGTTGGGAACGAATTAGTTCATTAAACGATAGCCAGATAAGTTATGAGGTAATAGCAGGATAATTATAAGATGTTGACAAAACGGTTTACAGAATGATATCAAGATAGTTTATAAGGTGTAAACGAAATGGTTTATAAAACAATGGTAAAAGAGTTTATAAACAAAGCCAAAATAGATTAAAAGATGAAAACAAGTTAGTTTGTAAAACGATGGCGAAATTAGTTTATGAGATGATAGTAGAACAATTTTATAAGAAAATAACAAAATGGTTTATATAACGACAATGAAATAGTTTATAGGATGATATCAGAATAGCTTGTTAACCAATAGTGAAATGGTTTATAAGACGATAGTAAAACGATTAATAAGCGGTGTAGCAAAACGGTTTTGAAGACCGATGGTAAAATAATTTATAAAATGACAATAAAATAGTTTACAAGGTGATACCAGGATTGTTTATAAATGATAGTGAAATGGTTTATAAGGTGTTAAAATAAACAAAAAGCTATCAACAAAATGGTTTGTAAGCTGGTGGTAAAATAGTTTATAACGCGACAACAACTAGGTTTATAAGGCGACACTAAAATAGTTCACATGATAACATCCAAATCGTTTATACTAGTAAAATTGTTTATAAAATAATAGTGAAATAGGTTGTAAGACGATAATAAATTTGAGGAGTGCCTTAAATAAGTTTATTAGAGAATTGAAGTGTAATTAACGAAATCGTCATGACACAAAATGAAGATATGGTTTAAAAACATCCACATAATTCACGAAATTCACAATGAAGTACTAGTGCAAAACTCTTAGGGGTTTACGGTTTAAGTACTATTCAAGTTTCACTAGGCAAAGGGAAAGATAATCTCCCTTTAAGTATCGGCATTAACCTTGACGACGTTAGAGTTCAAGCGAGTTTTTACTTCCCAATACGGTTAACACGGTTTGGATTTGGACAATCACTCTTGAAATGTCCCCATTTTCTACACACATAATAAGTATTTCAGGTTTCTAATTTGCCACTGTGGCCTCTAAGTTGTTATCGAAACGGGTGTTCAATAGTCTCAACTCAGATGGCCAACTATCTTATAGTTATGGCACTCCATAGTGCATGGCCCAGTGTGGTGCTACTTATACTTGTTGTAGAAGGGCAACTTTCCTACATGTCCAATTTTGTTATTTGGTCTAGCAATGTAAGCTCTCACGACCTTTTGTCATTTATCTTGTTGTTGGCATTCCCTACCATCTCGGTTTCCAAACGTATGTCCTGATCCATTTAGTTGTGAACTATGCATATTTTTGCCTTATAGACAGCAATAGCTTCAATAGCACTAGCAATTCGTTGGGTTATAATATACTCGATCCTCGTGGAACTCCTTCCTGGTCTCGTTGTCAGTTTTTTTTTTGAAATCGAACGGAGTAAAAGAAATAAAATAAGTCGAATTTTAAAAGTAATGTTTCCAAAAATGGAATGTGATGAGGTGATGGGTTAGAGTTGTGTGCGAATTAATCGGCATGTTCCTAGAAGTTACGAGAAGTAAGGATAATTAAGACATAATTAGATGACGTAGGTGTTTCAACAATATGGGGCGGGTGTTCAAAGTCGTCTTCAGAGTCGAATAGTTGGATAATCAGTGAGGTTGACAGACTGTAACGGGTTTCAAAGTGACGTAAAATGATACCATATAACGTCAAGAAAAGTTTTAAAGATCATCATATTATTCACGATGTTTTAGAAGTAAACGAGACCATTGTGTCACTCACAATGTCTTAGAAAAGTTAAATATATATATAGACAACTTCTATATACGTAAATGGGAAAATATACGTAAAGAAAACGTAAACACAGAGAAGAGATAAACGCAAGACAAACGTAAGCTCATAGCAAAATAGAGCTCAAGGGCAAAACTAAACGCAAAGAAACAACGCATAGAACAAAAACGTAGGGCAGAGATAAACCCATATCATAACATGTTCAAGGCAAAATGGTACTAACGTATACGCCATAACAAAAACACGTATAAGGCACACGTAAAAACACGTAGGATCACATACTGGTTATAGACCAGACCTAGTTATATACTACCTGGTTCTCTATAACCTTGGCTCTGATACCAATCTGTCACACCCCCAAACAGGGCCTGGACGAAATACGTGTCCGAAGGCGTGAAGTCATCATATTTCGAACACAAGGCACGAGAGAACGACCACTAATGGACGTGTTGAAAATGATAACTCATTGCATTATTTAAAAATAGATAAGTTTTACATGATTTAAAAGAAATTAAACATTTGCGGAAGCATAAGAAAAATATAGCGAAAGCATAATTTGGTTTTTAAAAGACAACGAGTATGAATGATAATAAAGTCTTGATAAAAGGTATCATATTGCACGTAGACTCCACATAGCACGTCAAGAAGTTCCAAGAGCTATCAACCTGAGAAAAAACATGCTAAAAACGGTCAACATAAAGTTGAGTGAATTCATAAGTTTAAGCAAAACATTTACGAGTATCCAAAACGTTTAGTAAATACTGCTTCACTCACATTATTATGAAAAGTGTTTAGTAATCAGAAACGTACAACCAAAGTAGTATGGACCACAAGACTTCAAAACGTGTAAGTGGCAGTTATAGGGATATATAACTCCACATAAAATGGGGTGGGTTATTTTACGTTTGCACTAAGCTCATGACACTGCAGCTAATTACAAAGATAGCATGTACATTGCTATAACTATTTGTTTGCCTTACCAGATGTCTGACCACATACAACCTAACCAGTATCGACATGACATTATATCCGTTTATCGTGCGCCCCATGGGTATTGAGCGCTACTTACCCTTATAGGGATAATTAGTCCCAATAGATTCTATTAATTCACTCGCGCTTCCCTCGATCGGTCCTCCATTCCAGAAGATTGACAGCTCATGATAGTTCTGGCAGTAGATGGTCCTAAACGCTAAAATCTTAGCAACACGTAAACAGGAAATCTTCACGCAAGGAAATGTGTCCAGGTAAAAACAACCAACTATTTGGTAAAAGCTTAAAGTACTTAGAACCATAATAAAAAACGAGTATGTATCATCATGTAACAAGTTTGTAATCAACGTATACGAGTTTGAAATTCAGTGAAGTAAACGAGTTTGTAAACAAGCATGTTTCTCACCCCAAAAGTTATAAGGTAAATATAAAACATGTAAAACGTGGGGCTATGAACTCACCTTATGCGAGTTGTGGATCAAAAGAAATCAATCAAGTGAAAAAATATTAAAAAAATTCCTCCCCCCCACTTTCCCTAGCGCCAACCTAGCATATAGTTAATCGTTCAGAATAAAAAAATTAGACAACGAATAACGCTTAACGCAAGAGCTGATCATCCGAGCATGAGTAGACACGGCGTATTCCCTTTTTAAAACGTACTTTTAAAAGTTATAAGTTTTGACAAGTCTCGACGTTTTGAAACATCTTCAAAAATATTTTGTCTTTTAGTGTATTTCGTCTTTAGTGTCATTTCATCAATTAGATGTAATTTTGTCTTTTAGAGGTATTTTGTCATTTAGTGCATTCGTCTTTTAGTGTATTTCTTCATTTATTATGCATTTCGTCTTTTGTGACCCGACACACCAAGGTTGCTCGATAACCGTAAATGTGACCTAGACTCCGACAACTTAACGTTATACTTCATTTTATATAAGTTTGATAATAAAAGCTATATTTTTGCGTTTTTTATAAAGTTTGTAAAATTTCGTCATGACCTTTCTAAAAATATCGACTTTCTATTTTTATCCGTCTCGACTCGTGAAAATATCCGTTTTATAAAAATACATCTTTTATTGACTCGAAAGAATATCCCATTCTATTTTGACAACACGCAAAATATCGCAACAAATCCGTCTAAACCTAAACCTTTTGACTTCAATTACGCTTCCCAACAAAATCAACATCTAACTGTAATCTCGAACAATATTTAAACCAATATACGTAAAATTCTTAAATAAATGATATAACCGTATTAATAATAAATATAAATATCAAAATAGTCACACGAACTTTTAAGTACAAAAGTATAAATTACTTTTTATGATCTACCATATAAATATAAAGATTTAACATTTAGACATGTAGTTTTATAGAAAAATAGGTAATGATTTACACAACGATCCGCTTTGTATACCTTGTTCAGAATGATCACACGAATGTAAAAGTACAACTTATTTATGAAAAAGATGAGATGACTTACAAGAAAGCACAACGAAAGATGATTAGAACTAAAAACAACCCAAACGTTGTTTTATAAAATACCAGGATGAAATAACAATCAACTCGAACAATATATCTTCAAATGGTTGATCAAAGATTAAAAATGAATGGATTTGGGTGTGTGTTTGATGGCGTCAGCCAAGGAAGAAAGAAAAGAGATGTATGTGTGTTTTTCTGGTGAGAGAATTTGCTTGAAAGAATGAGAAACAAATGAGAATAAGTGGTATATAAGTTGGTAGAGGATGGAATGCACCTAGACATGGTGCTTGGGCTTGTTCGGCCGAGTACAAGGGTGAGGAGGGGGACCGAAATGATCCGCGAATGGGAGTCTAGGAAGGACATTGTACATAAGCCATTTTGTAGGATGTATGTTGTCTTGTATCAAAATTTCAAAAATGGAATCCCATGCTAGGGAGTGTGTGTGTATCCAGTTATGAACAAGGCTAAGGGGGGACCAAAATGGTTTCCAATATTCTAGGATCACTAGTGCTAGTTGATGAATTAATTTCCAAGGCTTTTGCATGCACATGCATATGCATAATTTAAAACACGTAATCACGTAAATAACGAAAACAGTAATGGTAATCACAAAAAAATTATAAAATTTTAAATATTGCTCTAAAACATAAAAACGTGGCTATTGCCAAAATACTACAACGTTTGGTGTCCCGGTTCGCTCCCGGTGACGATTCTCAGATAATTACGAAACAACTTCCCGGTTAGACGGAAAAGCTAAACGAAACTTTTAAAATTTTAAATTACTAAACGGAAACGGCTAAATTATTGAACGGAATTTCTCGAGGTGTCACATTATCCACCTGATGAATATCTTCATCCTTGTGAACCTTCTTAAAGGAATCAAACAAACATCAATGATGTGTCCTTCATAGAACCCTATGAATATCCTGAAACAGTTGTTCTTGAAACTGAAGTTTCATCTGACCAAAATGGTCAAACTGATCAAGATGATCCCAATGGTCAAAATAATCAATCTGTTCAAAATGATGAAATCTTAAATGATGATCATTCTGAACATTCTAATCACACCAATGTTGAACAAATCATTAATAATCTCCCAAACACTAAAGACATTAAGATCTCTGAACACTTATCCTCTCCAAGATTAGAGGATACTTAAGCACAAAATACAATTCCAATCCCAACTCCACCCTTACCCATTCCATCAATGGTCACTCCAGCTCCTCAAGACAGATGGTCTCAAGACAAACACATTGAGCTGGTCAATATCATTGGTAATTCAGGGGCTGGAATACTCACAAGAGCCATGGCTAAACAACTTAGTGTTGCTTCAGCTCATGAATGTCGCTTTGTAGATTTTATCTCTGAAGAAGAACCTAAAAAGGTTTTTGAAGCACTAAAGCATCCTGGATAGGTTGATGCCATACAAGATGAACTAAACCAATTTGCCAGAAACAAAGTCTGAACATTAGTTTCTACACCTTATGGTAAAACATTAACGGCTTAAATATGGGTTTACATAACAAAATAGATGAAACAAAATTGTCAAAAAAATAATGCACGACTGTAGCATAAGGCTATAATACAGCAAGAAGTCATAGATAATGATGAGTACCTTACACCTGGTGCAAGGCTTGAAAGCAATCCGAATCTTTTCTTGCCTTTGGCCGACAATGACATGAAATTCATAGTTTTATCAAAAGGATGTCAACAAGTGCATTCCTCAAGTAAACTAAAATAAGAATATTATGTCAAACAACCCCAGGTTTCGAGAGCAATGAAGTTTTCCTAACCAATGTCCTGCAAACTGGACAAAGCCCTTATGGACTTAAGCAAAGCTCCAAGAAGCATGGTAATGAACTCTCTCAACCTTTCTTAGTGAACACAATTGTTGTAAGTAGGCAGACATAGACAACACTTTGTTTATTCTAAATAACCACAAACTGATTGATTAATGGATTCAAATCTATGTTGATGACATTATCTTTGGGTCCACCAGCACAAAATTGTGCAAACAGTTCGCAAAACTGATGACTCAAAGATATGAAATGAGCATGATGGGTGTTCTCACCTACTTCCTAGAATTCAGATAGAGATCAGCCGCAAATGAAAGAGGCATTTTAATCAACCAAGAAAAATATGTCAAGGATCTGCTGAAAAAGTATGACATAAATGGTTCATCAGTGAAGACTCCAATTGTACCCCCTAACAACTTAGGACCTGATCTTAGTGGAAAATCTATAAATGAGACTCAGTATAGAGGTATGATTGGATCACTAATGTATCTAACTGCAAGCAGACCCGACATTTAATTATCTACTTGTCTCTATGCAAGATATCAAGCAAATCCTAAGGAATCCTACCTTATTGCTGTTAAGAGATTTTTTAGGTACCTAAAAGGTACTCATAGTCATGGTCTATGGTATCCAAAATGTTCAAGTTTTGACCTAAAAGGATACTCAAACTTTGACTATGTTGGATGCAACATGGATAGGAAAAGCATCTCAGGTGCTTGTCAGTTTTTTTTTTTTTTGTTTGCATGAGGTAAACTTGTTATTAGAGTGCTAAAAAAGCAACAATTTTGTAGCAATATCCTTAGCTGAAGCTGAATATGTAGCTGCTGCTAGATGTTGTGCTAACATATTATGGATGAAAAGTCAACTCACTGACTATGAAATCATATATGAAAAGGTACCTATATTTTGTGATAACACTAGTGCTATTGCAATCTCAAACAATCCAATTCTGCACTCAAGAACAAAGCATATTGATATCAGATATCACCTTATCATAGATCATGTTCTCAAAGGGGACATTGAATTACATTTCATTCCCACTCAATATCAACATGTTGATATCTTTACCAAGCCTATGGATGATCCAACTTTCAAAATATTGATCGTTAAACTAGGTATGCTGAACATTGATTCAAAACCTGAAGCTTCAGCACTGCCTGAAGAAAACTGAAGCTTTAGCTCTTTCATCCAAAACTAAACAAACTTTCATGTAAAATGCCAGTTTAGTTTTTGCATACAACCTTTAACTTGCTTAAGTAAAGTAACTGAGCAATCACATATGTCTCATTCATAGATTTGTGTGAGCATAAGTGGTTTTGTCGCCTTCACTGGAGCATAGATATTAGTTAAGTCAAGAACTGAACAAACCTAATGTATTTTCTTCAGTTCAGTTTCGAATTTTTTTATCTAAATCTTCAGCTATCTCTCGAGTGAAGTAACTAAGCAATTATAAATGTCTCATTCATGGATTTGCATGAGCATTTGTGGTTTTGTCGCCTTTGCTGGAAGATTGATGATGATGAAGATTACAATAATTTGTTCAGCATGACATAACACCAAACCTAAACCTAGTTCAACTTTTTCTCAAACATCAATCTCAAGGCTAGTTTTAAAAAAAAAGGTGTGATTTTAAAAAAAAATTAATACTTAAATATATTAAAAGAAGAAATCCAAAAGTTAGAATAACCTCATCATCTTTCTCTCACCTACTTTTACAGTGAATAGACGGTTATTCACTGTTCTAGGTGTCAGATACATGCTTTGCTGACTTTCATTAAATACAAAGTTTAGCACACATGTTAAAAACAAACCCTACACATTCCCATAACTTTAAAACCTCAAATGATAATTACAAATTCTCAAAGAAAATTTTGTAATTTCATCAGTCATATAAATCACAACACACCAATCGACAACTCATTCTCACAAACAAAACCAAAACACCTCAAACCAAATCAAACCTTCAAAACCCTCTGATAAATGCTTAATTGTATATATAAATTACCCGAGATTTTGCCAAATAAAAGCCAAGAAAATGCCAAAAGAATAGAAAAATGTGTGCTTTTGTGTCTTAACGTGCAGGGAAGGATTATAAAGACAAAAGTGAGCAAAAACAGTAAAAACTGACAAAGAAACGAAAAAGACAAGACAAAGAGTGAAGACGGGAAGCTAAATCAATCAAAAGCCGGATCAGCCCGATACAGCAAGAAAAGAAAGCAAATGAAAGCCCAAGGACCAATGATGACAAGTTTGCAAAGCTTAAAGGTTCTTTTGGATATTCTTGAAGTCAAAGGGCTAAAGTTGCAAAAAGATTAAAGTTGTTTTTAAAGGGGAAAATAGAAGTTATCAATCACAAGGGCCAGAAATGCAATTTCCGAAACTTCTTTTATACTACAAAAGAGGAAATGAAACGCAAGGACCATTTATGTCATTACTTCAAAGTTTCAAACCACAAAGCGCGGCTTAAAAGCCCTAACCACTTCTCCAACAGAATTTCCCGCCAAATTTCAATACAAACCCAACTTCACTAAATCCCCTTCCCCGCTCCTCTACATCTTCTTTACCTCGTATTAAACCCCCCTCCACATCATTGCGCTTACGTGGCATCATCTTATTGGTCTAATTCCCTCTAAAGTCCACGTGGAAGCTCACAATTGGCTCGAACATGTCATAAGCTCATCAACAGCTTGAAGTCTTCATTCTCTTCTTCAATCCTCTATAAATAGAAGTATAGACGTTCATATTTATGTAGTTATTTAGTAGTTTTTAATTTCAGTTTTGTAATTTTCCTCTATTTTTTAAGCTTTTCCTTTGAGTTTTCAAAATCACTTAAGCAACTTGTACTTTTCATCTCTAAGCTTGTACATATACCATTTTAAGTACAAATCAGTTCTTTAAGTTTCAATTTATTTTCCTTTCAAAATTTAAGCTGTTTTTAAACCTCATAAGCCTCGATAAGCTAATTTGAGCTTTATGACTTGTCATAAGCTCAAATTCAGTTAAAAACTTGTTAAAAGTCATTTACTTACTAGTTTTGTCCAACTTAAATCAAAACATGATCACTTGAGTTCATTGGATTCAGTTTGGAGGTTCAAGAGAGTAATAAGCTAATATTAGCTTATTGAGCTTATAGCTCAGGTTTAGAGGCAAGGTGCCACTTAGGTGTATGTGTTTAAGCCACTCACTCAACAAGAGTGGCTTGTGACTGAGACTACAAAAAAACCCAGGTGTTTCATTTTCTAAAATTCATTTTAGCTTATACATGCTTTATTCCTAGTAGCTTATTTCCTTGTTTACTTAGTGCTATAATCCTGATAAGTATTGTTTAGATTAGTTATAAAATGCAAGAGAATTTAAACTTAGTAGATTAGAATTCCAATAGCTTCATACTTTTAATCTGACATAGTAAGTAAGTATAAGCTAGAAAGAAACTAGCTTATTCTTCTTAATAAGCTAGGATTTTTACTGTTCAACTAGCTTAATTAGGTTAGTTTTAGGTTGAGTAGCTATAAGGTTTTAGAATTTGAGTTTTTAAATTAGATTTTAAGTGCACTTTAGTTTTGACAGCTTTAGTTAAGTAGTGTTTGGTTTAAGCTGAATTTGACTCTTAAAGTCAATAAAGTTTTGTCAAAACACTTTATTCAGTTGAGTTTATCAAAGTGAATAAGTTTTAAAGTGATTTTGAAATTTAGTTTGTAGAGATGCAACATTTAGAGCTTAAAAAGTAACTACTAGCACCAGGACAGTTTTAGTTTAAAGAAGTTTTAGAGTTAGGTGATTAACACCATTTTAGTGTTCAATTTAGGTTAATGCACATTTACAGGGATGGGGTGGGGGGGGGGGGGGAGGGGGGAAAAAGGGGGGGGGGGGAGGGGGGTGGGATGGGGGTGTGGAGGGGAAAAGGGGGTTGTGGGGGAGGGGGGGAAAGGGGGGAGGGGGTTGGGAAATACTTAGTTAGTTAGTTTAAGAGATTTAAACTAGAGTTTTTACCTGCATTCAAGTTCTTTGCCAATTGCATCAGCAAACAGCAGTTTATACTGCTGTTGCTTGTGATCTTTTAAGCAATTTTTTAGCATTCATAGTTAGGAGTTAGAATCTAGTTGTGAGCATCTAAGTAGTACTCAATTAGCTTAGTATAATAAATCTCTTAGTTTTCATTTTAAGCTTTTAGATTAGCTTATTTGTACTCTCAAAAGTTGAATAGCAGAACTTTGGATAACTAGCTTATTCCTTTTAGCCTTTTCTTATTTCTAGTTGAAATTTTTAGAAACCTTTTATCTAGGTTTGCTTAATAACCTTAGGATAGCTTATTTTTAAAGTTTCAGCTTCTAAGGTTTAGTAAAAAATCTTTTTAGCTTATTAGAAAAAAGCTTAAAATCACTTAAGCATTAAATTTGTACTTTTTAAAAAACATTTGCTGTAATTTCTTGTTAAACTTAGCTTATTTCTTTCTAGAAATACTTAGTATACATCTTAAGCTGCATTTATCTTCTTTTGTTTTTCATTTTCATCAAGAAATAAGCTAGTAATAAGCCAAAGTCTAAAAAGTTAAGAAAAGCCATAGTTTCTGTAACAGTTTCAAAAAGCTTATTTTCTAGCTTATTCTTTTGTTAAAAGTAGAAAGTGCCTTTGTTAAAGTTGTTTAGTATAAGCTCCTTAACAACTTTCATGTTTTAAGTTTTAGCTGATTCTCACTTTTTAATAAGCCAAAAATAAGCTGAATCGCGGGGTCTGTTTTGTACTTTTTAAATAGTTAAAGGGTATCCGTTTATATTAGAGTGTAAATTTCTAGAAGTTATCCCCCCTATCCCATTATTTCAATTCCTTACACTTTCACCTTGCTCTTCTAGAATAAATAAATAGATTTAATATTTTAAAAATATTTAAATAAAATTAGGTTTTAGTTTTAATTGGTCAAATTAGGTTTCAATTAGGGTATAAAAATTAGGGCTTTTTGTTCCATTTGATTTCTGCACATTTGAAGTAGTAAAAAAACAATATTCTTTTATTTTCTAGTTAAAATTGTATTTTCGATGAACAAAAATAGATTTTAAAATAATTTCTTTTCTTAAATAATTCCATAAAAAATAGAAAAATATTTGAAAAATTCGATTCTTTTTGTGAAAATTTTTTTTTTAAATCTAGTATTTTTGAAAAATAAAAGTAAAATTTTAGTGTTAATTTTTAGAAAAAGTTTTATTTTTGTTAAAGTCAATTTTTCTTAAATAAATCATAGAAAATAGAAAATTAGTTGAAAATTTTTAATTCTTTTTCCTAAAATTTTCTTTTTAAATTTGTGATTTTTAGGCATTAAATTTGTTACTAGAAGTGCTTTAGATTTTAAATTCTCGTTTTAGCTCACGTTTTTAATTCACATTTGTTAATTTTTCATGCTAGTCAATTGATTTTAGTTTCTTTAATCGTTTTTATAGTTTAAATGTGCTATTAAATTTGTAGTATAATCTCAAAAGCCAAAAATCTTTTACCATTTCTTAACACAATAAAAAAAAAAAAAAAAAAATAAAAAAAAAAAAAAATAAAAATCCGATATCATCAAATCTCAATTCCCGAACTTCTTCGAGGAATTTACGACCTGTGAATTAATTACTTTTCCTAGTGATTAATTAACTTACCGGTACTCTTGGTTAGTGAAAGTTTGCACTATAGAGATATATACTATACTTACCACGAAACCAATTTTGTCCAAGCTCCTATAAATAGACAGGATAGGACACTTGTTAGAGAGTTCCAATTTTTAGTTTTGTAGTAGTTAATTTTTAAATTTACATTTTTAAGCTTTACTATTCATGTTTTGTAAACAATTTCGTTTAATTCAAAGTTTAAAGCATTAAAAAAAATAGACAAATTTGGATACTAGCTATCCATCTTAAACCATTCCAATAAACAACAAAATTAATCGTGAGTTACTTGCGAGGTACGACGGACCTTTGAGTTTACAAACTATAAGGTGAGTTTAAGGAAAGGTGATAGCTACTTGCTAAGAAGTCATTGCGGCTCGCTAAGCCTTTCCGCTCATTTGTGCGTAATCTTGGAGACTTATCGTGAAGCTTGTAATTAACGGTTGCCAAAAATATTTTTTTTTGTTTTCCTTCCTAATAAATACTTAAAATTGTAAATTTCCCCAAAAATAATCTTCTTAATCTCAATTTTTTTTTATTATTTTCACTAGTGCATGCGCACTCGTTCTTCCTTGGAATACACAATTCCGAGAAGACGTAATCGTCGACGTTCTCGACAACAACAAGAGGCAATCCCTATTGTTGATAAGGATTCGATTCCAATGGCCGATGATCGACCTATGGCCGAGCAACTTCAAGCTCCCACCGGGGGGTTTGAAAGTGCTATAGTTGTACCACTCATCAATGCTCAAAATTTTGAACTAAAATCCTCTCTCATTAATCTTGTTCAAAATCGAATTTTTCGAGGAGGTAATGATGAGGAGCCTCATGCTCATATTCGTCATTTTGAGAGCATAACTAATAATCAAAGGTACCCGGATGTACCTAACACCACCATCAAACTTCTTCTCTTTCCATTTTCTCTTGACGGGGTTGCCAAAACATGGCTTGACAAAGAACCCCCGAACTCTATTCTTACATGGGATGACTTAGTGTCTAAGTTCATCAACTTTTTCTTTCCACCTTCTAAGACTACCAATCTTCGGAATGAAATAACGAATTTTCGACAAATTGCTCAAGAATCTTTCTCCGAAGCTTGGGAGCGTTTCAAGGAACTTCTAAGGAAGTGTCCTCATCACGGATTTTCACTCATGCACCAATTAGACACATTCTATAATTCGTTGAGCTATAATGATCAAGATTCTCTTAATTCCGCTGCCGGTGGCAATTTTCTCTACAAAAGTCCAACCGAAGGACTACAAATCATAGAGAATAAGGCCAAAGTTAGATGTTCACGGAACGCCGTGATGCGAGTGAGTACGAATGCTCCTCCATCTTCTTCTTCTTCGTCTAACTTTGAGTTCCAACAAATGGCAGCGGCATTAGAGGATAAGATGACTTTGACTTTTAGGAATGAAATGAATGAGATGAAAAATATGATGAAAGCTCTTGTGCCTACTCCCGTTCCGATTAAAGCGGTGGAGGAAAGGTGTACTACTTGTGGTAGTAATCATAGTTTTAATGTGTGCCCAATGACTAGAGGAGGTTATGAGCATCCGGTTTATCATGATAATTTCCAACAATTTCAACAAACCGCTTCGGTTGGTAATTTTGTTCAAAATGGAAATGCCGGATACCGTCCTCCCAACTTAGCAAACCAAATAAGACCACCGGATACTAATAACCATACTCACCCCCTGGTTTTCCTTCAAACCAAAGTAAACCATCCAATCAAGGGAATATCCCTCATCAAGGAATGGTACCTTACCAAAGTCCACCACAAAATTCTCAAATTGTGCTTGCTAGTCAATTGGATATTTTCAAGAAAACCACCGAGGGGAGTATGCAGGTTATGAGGAACCATATTACCAATTTGAAAGCTGAGATTAGGAGTGAAGTTCAAGCTACTTTACAAAACCAAATCAACTCTTTAAAAGGAGAATTCAAGAATGAGTTGAAATCTCAACACAATCTTTTCATGAATCAACAAAATAATTTCCAAAACAATTTGCAAAACATGTTGAGTGGTTTCTTCCAAAATCAAAGTCAACCTTCTACTTCTACTTCTGTGGCACCAACCACCTTACCTAGTAATACTATCACAAATCCAAGGTGTGAAGCTAGAGCCATTACGACTCGAAGCGGACTTTCTTACACACCGGTGCCACCAATTCCACCTCCTCTCTTTGATGAGAATGAATCTTTGACTGAGAAGGAAACCGAGGTGACCAAGGATAAGGTGCTACCGAGCACCAAAGACATCCAGCCTCCGGTTATCCAAAAATCTCATGATCCGGTTAAGCCGGTTAGCAGTCCAATTTCTCCTGAGCCTTCTTCTGCTCAAGTTAATAATTCTCCACCATCAAAAGAACCTTCTAAAGAGACCCATCTTCCATATCCTTCTAGGGTAGAGTATGAAAAGAAAGGTGAAAATGATAAAGTGCAAATCCAAAAGTTTTGGGAAATGTTCAAAAAGATTCATGTGAACATTACTTTGGCAGATGCTTTGATCTTAATGCCTAAGTATCAAAAGATGTTAAAAAGCTTGTTGTCGAACAAAGAGAAGTTAAACGAGATGGCTAATACACCGGTGAGTGAAAATTGCTCGGCGATCATTCTCAAAAAGCTTCCCGAAAAGCTTGAGGACCCCGGACGGTTTCTCATCCCGTGTACTTTTAGTGAGCTTAAATGCAAAGCCCTAGCCGACCTAGGTGCTAGTATCAACCTTATGCCATTCTCCGTATACACAAAGTTAGGCCTTCCCGCATTGCAATCTACCCGGATGACCTTAGAACTATCCGCAAATTGTCTCTCTTTTGTATTCCTAAAGGAATTGCTAGAGATGTCATGGTCCTGGTGGGAAGATTGACTTTCCGGCGATTTTTTGTTTAGTCGACTTTGAGTGTGACTACCGCGTACCTTTGATACTTGGTGGCCTTTCTTTAAGACGCACGAGGTTCATAATTGACGTCCCATGGGAAGAGCTAGTGATAAGGGATGGTATGGAAAGGATAGTTTTTAAACCGGACGGTAGTCAAGACAAAGAGTCAATCCACATGATGGACATTTATGATGACCGGTTCAAAGATGTTTGTGAACCTGAGAGTGATGATTCTTCTTCTCCCACATCTACTATTGTTGAAGAGTTTGACTCTCTTGTGGGAGAAATTATCAAACAAAAGGAAGAAGTTAAGGAAATATCTGACCCAGTTGCTAGAAGAAGGGCTTGTTTTTCAAAATTAGAGAATTTTAGAATCATTCACCAAGGAAGAGTTATTCATTCACCTAAAATTGCTTCCGTAAGTGCAATTTCACACATCTTTCCAAACAATAATCTTGAGGACTCTTTCAAAATGGGGGATGAGGATCTTAACTTTATTCCAAATAAAGAATTAGACAAAGAAGATCTCATTCCAATCCCAAGAGAGTCCAAAATTAGAAAAGAGTGTGATTTTCCTCTTTGTGATGATTTTCAAAGTTTCAAGACTTTTTCAAACCCTCTCTTTGAGAAAAAAGATGATTTTCCCTCTAGAAATGACGAGTCAATTCTTAAGGAGGAGGTTCATAAGGAAACTCTTAAGAGTTATTTGAACCCTCTTTTTAAAGACGACGAGGAAATCATTTCTATTGAGGTATCTAGACAAATTTCTCCGAAAGTTGATGTTAAAACCATTGTGTCTTTCTTTGCCCCAATTGGGAATTGTGTTAGAAAATGGGCAACAAGTGAGTTTGTAAAAGATAATGTTGAGATTAGTCAGGAAGTTTTCAAAAGTGATAACGAAAATGATTTGGGAGTTCATGATAATGAGGAAGAGGA
Source organism: Tanacetum coccineum (assembly GCA_026074375.1). Lineage (NCBI taxonomy): Eukaryota > Viridiplantae > Streptophyta > Magnoliopsida > Asterales > Asteraceae > Tanacetum > Tanacetum coccineum. The sequence goes on along the minus strand of BQNB010007137.1, from coordinate 7,971 downwards.
AATTGCCTTCCTAGATGGGTTACTTGAAAATGAGAATTTCTTTGAAATGAATGATAAAAAGGTTGAATCTTTGGAAAGAAAGACTAAAGAGGATTTTGAAACAAAAGATGAACCTAAGTCCAAAAAAGAGTTACAAGTTGTTCATCCCGACATTGAAATACTTAACCATTTTGAGACTACCTCTTATGTCGGGAGTGATTATGTGTTTTATGAGGATTTTAATCTCGTGGATATGATATTCCCCATGAACATTCAGGGAAAGATATTTGACCCGGGGATAACATTTCATGAGAAACCTTTTGAAAAGGATGCTTTTAAGGATAAGAGTTCAAAAGAGTTAGCACCATCTAAATCTCTTTTGACTCTTGATGTTTTTGACCCACTCCACCCACCCTTAATAGACTTTCATGTTACCAAAGCATTGTCCGGGTTCACATTTTCTCTCTTGAAACTCTTTTCTAAAAAGTTTTTTGAACCCAGGATCAACAATGCTACGGTATATCTTTCATACCTAGTTTGGGGAGGTTTCCACCTCTTGGAATTTCTTCATTCCTACTATTATCCTCCATAATGAACCTAGTTTGGGGAAATGAGTCAAGCTAGGGGACTCTTTAATAAACAAGCGCTTCGTGGGAGGCACCCCATGCTTATCCTTTTTATTTTCTTTTGATTTTCTCTTTGCTTCCCCAAGGACAAATCAATTCGGGGTCGAGTATAGCTTGTACTTGGTGAACAAAAACTAAGCCGTTTTAAGTCGTTTTTGAGCTAACAATGAAAATGATGAGAGGAGGCTTGTTCTTTTTCGTTCTTGTTGGTTGTTTGTGCTTGTTTGTCTAGGTTTTCCGGATTTTGGAGGATTCATGGTTCAATATTGTGGAAGAACAAAGCAATGCCCACAATTTCCATTGATGGTCTCCAATCTTCTCTTCATAAAGTGGGAAATCTCATATCCTTGTCTTTATCGAACTAACATCTATTCTTTTGGCATGACCTTAGAATTTTTGTTTAGATTCCTTTTGACCCCTATTTTGTTAAAACATTGAGGACAATGTTTCGTTTTAGTTTGGGGAAGGATATCTAAAGTGAAGTTTTTCCATTCATCAAAAATATAATTATAAAAAGAATGCCAATGAAGCATTTATAATGCAAAAGCATTATTTTTCGTGCCTTACCAAAGAAAAGCTCAAAAGAAGGCGTATTTTAGAAAAAACACCACTTTTTTGGTAGCCCGTTGGTGAGAAATAGGAGTTAATATGACCTTGACCGGGTGAAAAAGCCCTACAAGTTCTTAACCTACAATTTTGTAGGGCCAAGCTTTCCACAAATCCAATTGCTTTGGGATTTTAAAATGTGAAGACCAAGAAGATATGTAGTTAAATATAAGTGTATTTTTTTAGCAAGGTTGTATTTGGAAAACCTAAAGCTTATATGAATAGTTGTGTCCTTTTTACTCCCAAAAGCTCTAACACACCTAATCATGACGTGCTTCTTTATATTTAACTAAGACACCCAAAGTCTTTAGAAAAGTCTTACATTTTGAAAAGAATCATTTTAAAATTTAAGTAAGATTTTTTGGTTTCAAATTTATAAGTTGATTTTCTAAATGAAATTTTCCATTCATCAAAATATAATTATAAAAGAATGCCAATGAAGCAATTTATTCTAATGCAAAAGCATTATTTTTTCGTGCCAATGAAGCATTCGCAATAACTAGAAAATAATAAAAGCTTTATATAGTTTTAAACGTTTGCGTATCCATGATGAGAGAAAGGCTCGGATGGGTCGCAAACTAAGGATTAAAACTATATACGAAGGAATCAAGGTTCGTAAGGCATATCATCACCTAGGTGAGCGCGGCACCTCTGGTGATGATTGCAACTATGGACTTTTGGATTCAGGCTTTTTGTAGGAAAAAGGTGTTGTCGCGATAACCCACAAACGTTAGCAGCGGAGTGGGGGTTCGAACTAAGAACACCGGTTGTTGATGCGATATCCTATTTGGGAGAAAGGCCTAAGTAGGGGTTCGAACTAAGAACAACATTCCTATTGCAAAAAAAATAATTATAGTATATGGAAAATAAAAGAATGGTTAAAAATTTCATTTTCTCAAATCAATTTATAAGTTTTGTTTCCAAATCTCTTTTAGCTTTGAGTCGAGGTTTATCTATGTTATTAACATTTAAGCTCATAAGGCTTATTTGTAAAGCTTAGATGAATTTCAACTATGAAGATAAATTGATCTATGGTTGAGTTAAAAAGAGTGCACACATCTTAATCATTAATTTATTCCTGGGAGTGAAAAGTTCACAAGTTGTAAGTATAAGAGCTTAAATCATTTGACCTTATATTGACAATGATCTAGTTTTATTAGCTTTATTAAGTCCTAGTGAAAAAGTCAAGGATGGACGAATTTTCCTCTTTGTGCTCTATTAATCGGAGTACTAATCCTATTTTAATGATCCTAAAAGTTGCAAAAGATTGCAATGATTGCCATTAATGAGTTTTTCAAGAGGATGTAAAGTGTTGATTAAAAGTCTAAGTTGTTTTCAAAGAGTGATTCATAAAAGGTGAAAACAAGGCATTTTGAAAACATGTCAGTTACAAAGTGTACACTTGATAACATTGCTGACGACACGTACAATCCTATAGTTGGGGAATTTTGATAAATGCTTAATTGTATATTAAAATTACCCGGGATTTTGCCAAATAAAGCCAAGAAAATGCCAAAAGAATAGAAAAATGTGTGCTTTTGTGTCTATTGTGCAGGAAAGGATAAAAAGGACAAAAAGAAGCAAAAACAGTCAAAAACCGACAAGAAACGGAAAAAGACAAGTCAAGAGCAAAGAAATAGCCAAAGATCAAAGCCGGATCAGCCAATACAGCAAGAAAGGAAGTCAAAGGCCAAAATAATAAAGCCAAGGACTAAAAGTGACAAGTGTTCAAAGTTTAAAGGCCTATTTTGAGTTTTGAAGTTCAAGGGACCAAATTTGCAAAAGGTGGAAAGTTGTTTATTAAAGAGGAAAAAGAAGAAAGAAAGACAAGGACCGAACTTGTCATTTTCAAACTTGTTTTATATCTACAAAAGAGCGGGGCAATCACAAGGACTAGTTTTGCAATATCTTCAAAGTTTTAAATACAAACGCGTTCTAAAACCGCCCCCTAACCGCTCCAACAACTTTTCCCGCCAAATTCTCTAACAAACCCAACTTCGACCCAAGCCTTCCCCCGCTCCTCTAATCTTCAATACTTCGCATATTTCCCACCTCCACATCATTTCGTCCATGTGTCATCATTTAATTGGATGGAACACCTCACATCTCTCATCAAACGGCTATAAATCAATCGAAATTGATCAAGGGCCAAGATTAAGTGGAAGTTTCGAGAATTCCACTCCTCTCTTCTTCAATCCTCTATAAATAGGACTTGTAGGTCTCATTTTCCAGTTGTTGTTTTTGTTTTAAATTTTCAGTTTGTATTTTCTTTAGTTTTAAGCATTTTTTTCAAGTATTTTTCAAACTCAGTTTAAATCACTTGTACTCTCTTACTTTAAGCTTGTACTTCTTCAATTGAGTATAACAATTTAGTTACCAAGTTTACTTGTACTTTGATTTCAATTCTAAGCCGATTTTACTCAATAAGCTCTTAATAAGCTCATTTGAGCTTATTACTGTTCATAAGCTCAAATTTAGTTACAATTCTGTTTTTAGACATTCATTTACTCATTTGAATCAATTTGAATCAAAATCATGATTACTTGAGGTGATTTGTGTTCATTTTGGAAGCAACAAGGCAAATAAGCTTAAATCTAGCTTATTGAGGTTTAGAGGCTAGGGAGCCAATAGGATCAAGCTTCTTTTAAGCCACTCACTCTACAAGAGTGGCTTTGGTGCTGAGACAACACAATTTCAGGTTGTACTCTCTAAAATTCAATTTAGCTTAATCATAGCTTAACTCAATTAGCTTATTTCCTTATTTTTCTTTGTGCCTAATCCTGTTTAGATTTGTTGAGTTAGTTTTAATATGCATTTGTTTTAAATTTCTTGTAGCTAGGATTCATCTAGTTCTCCTAATCTTCATTTCTGTCATAGTTAGTATAATAGCTTAATAGAGCAACTAGCTTATTTCTAAACATAAGCTAAGCATTTTAGTTTAAAAATAGCTTAAGTAGGTCATTTTAAATAGAAGTAGATAAAAAGTTTAAGCTGTCTACTTTTAGATAGATTTTTAAAACCTCAATCTAGTATTGCCATGTCCACTATAAAAAAGTGTTTGATCAAGGGTTGTTTTTTGACTTTTAAAGTAAAATGTATACTGTCAAAGCTCTTAGACAGTTTTATTAGTCAAAATACAAAAAGTAAACAGGAGTTAAAGTTTTAGTTTGAAGAATTTCAAAGTTTAGAATGTAAAAACTTTGAACTAGCACCAGGGCAGATTAATTGAGAAAGATATTTTAGGATTTTGTGATTTATAGCTTTCTTATTGTTCAAGTATTATCAATGAGAACTTAGATGCATTTTCTTAGTGAAGTGGTTAGAAGTTTTAAATCTCAAAGTTTAGCCTGTCTCTTTTATCTTCTTTGCCAAACACATCAGCAACAACAGTAAAAAACGGATGTTGCTATATTCATTTATTTAAGCAGTCTTTTAGTCTAAGTGATTCGGTTAAAGTAATTTAGAATTGAGCATTTATTTTTAGAACTCATAGCTTAAAAAAATTCATCAATACATTATTACTTTCAAGTTCTAATTCTAGCTAAATCTACTGTCAAAATAGTAAAGGCAAGCATTGTAATTCCTAGCTCAATTCTTATTGATTTTTATTTTTGTCTCAATTTTAGAAACCTTTTATCCAGGAGCTTAATAACCCTTAGGACAGCTTATATTCAAAAAATTCATCTTTAAGGTTTAGTATATGCTTTTTAGCTTATAGAAAAAAGATCAAACTACTTTAATCCTAAAACTTGTCATTTTTCAATACAAAGATCTGTAATTGTTGTTAACAATAGTTATAATTTTCTTCTTAATTTATCTAGTACAATACTCACTAGGGTGCATTTAGCTTCTTTTAGTTTCAAAATTCATCTAGTATTAAGCTAGAAAAAAGCTAAAATCTAAAAAGCTCTAAAACCACAACTTTCTGTAACAGGAATCAAATGGCTTATTTTGTAGCTTATTAAGTAGATAAAAGTTCAAGTTGTCTTTATATAAAGTGTGTTTAAATAAGCTAGTCAATAAGTTTTGTAGTTTGAGTTTTTGCTGAATTATATTTTCCAATAAGCCAAAATAATCTAGAAGCGTAGGGTCTGATTTTGTAATTTTCTCAAGTTAAAGGGTACCCCTTTAACTTGTTGTGTAAAATTTACCAAGTTTTGGGCCCGCCTACCCTCTACTTTCCTTTCTTACACTTTCTACCCTGTTCTTTTTAGTATAAATAAAATAGATTTAAATTTTAGTAATTAGATTTAATAAATTTAGGGTTTTGTTTTAATTGGTCAAATTAGGGTTCAATTAGCTTATAAAAATTAGGGCTTTTGTTTCCATTTAATTTCTGCACTAGTTTAGTTTCTAAAAACCATTTTTCTTTATTTTTCCAGTTAAATTTGTATTTTCTAGGAATTAAAATAGATTTTAGTTAATTCCTTTTTCTTAGAAAAATCATAAAAAATAGAAAAATAGTTAAAAAATTCCAATTCTTTTTCCTAAAATTTTCTTTTTAAATTTGTGATTTTTAGGTATAAAATTTGTTAAAAGTTGTGCCTTAGATTTTAAATTCCAGTTTTAGCTTACGTTTTTACTCTTCGTGCATTTAAATTTCGAGCTAGTTAATTGTTTTTTAATTCATGCTATTATATTTGTAGTGTAATCAATAATTCAAAAATCCTTTATCATTCTTAACTCGAATCCGAATTATTCTCAATTCTCAATTCACGATTTCGTTGGGACACGACCCGAGTAGTACAATACTTCCCGGATAAAAATATACATATTGTGTTTTCTTTAGTGAGATTTTTACCTTATATTTCTCTTGTTTGAGAAGTATTTTGGAAAGAATTTTACGGGATTAATACTATACGTATATAAATTTGTTTTGCTACAACACATCAATTATGTTAAACCATATGATTACACAAAACAGAATTGTCTTTATGAAATTTTCAAAGCACCCTCACTGGAGTATCTTTATCAGTTGGAACGCACAAAAGAAGTTAGGAAGACAATGTGGAGAAAACCGTTTTTTAGAACAAAACCAAACATTACTAAAAACGTTTCCTTTCTACCCGGTTTTGAAATCCATTTACTAAAAGTGAGACAAGTTTTTTACGACATAATTTAACATCAACAATTTAGAGAAATTGTTGATCAAGCTTGGTTTTAAACAATACTAGGTGATTATTTCTGGGTGCCAACTGCTAAAGATTTGGAAGTTTTGATAAAAGACCTTAATAAAGCCTCTTTGCATAAAAACTCAAAATGATAGTTTTTTGTTTTGAAACATGAACTAAAAACAGAAATGCAATGAAGATTATGAGTAACGTTAAAATCCCTTGAAAAAGAGTTGACGAACTGTGAATCTGAAAAGGCTGAATTTATCAACAAATATGATCTACTTCTTGAATAGTGTTGTCTAAGGATGTTTACATGTTCATATTGCATTCTCAGTCTATTTAAATGCTTAAGTTGAATTACAATGCTTGTATCTTCATAAAGACAAAGAATGAGAATGTCTGCACAAAATTTTCGAAACAAACTGTTCTGTAACAAAGAATTCCATAATAAACCCTTTTAAAGAGTTTTGCTAAACTTGAAAACCACTCGATTTCTCTTGAACTTGCTTTACAACAATGTAAAGAACAAATGAAAAACAACTCAGTTTGCAAAGAAAACGGATCAAATGTATTTCGAAAAGAACGTGAACAATATCATGAAATACAGGATTTGAAAGCTCAAATGCAAGACAAGAACATAGCCATCAGTGAGTTAAAGAAACTCATTGAGAAATGCAAAGGAAAGTCTGTGGAAACTCAGTTTGATAAACCATCTGTTGTTCGACAACCAAATGCTCAACGGATTCCAAAACCATCAGTTTTAGGAAAACCGACTCCTTTTTCAAATTCTCCTGAAATGAGAAGTTTTCAAACGAAACAGTCGGTTAATAAAACTAATGTGTCGGATGGTTTGTTTAAACAAGTCACTCAACAGAATTTGCCTCAGAATAGAAAACAAGCAGAAATACACTCGAATGTGCTTAAACCAGGAATGTATAGAATTGCCACTACCACAACACAAAACAGAGAACCGCAGTTGCCTCATGCTTCTAGGAATACTAATCCTCACGTGTCTAAATCTTCAGGAGTAAATCACACTACTAGTGTTAGCAGACCACAGCTTAAGTGCTATCAAGTTAAAGATAAGGTCGTGCCAAACAATAGTCAAGTGAAGTTTAAAAAGAAGGAAGTAGAAGACCATCATAGGATTTCTAGTATTTATAAGAAAACAAAGTCTGTAACTGCGTGTAATGATAGTTCAAAATCCAAAACTTTGAATGTAAATGTTGTTTGTGCTGAATGTGGAAAATGTGTGTTTAATTCTAATCATGATGCTTGTGTTTCTAGATACTTGAATGACGTGAACGCTAGAACTAAGAAGCCTAATGTAGTGCCTATTAGTGCTAGTAAACCCAAGAGAAAAGCGAACAAATCTGTTGCAACACCCCATAAGAAAACAGTTGCATCAGATACCACTATTCAGAAATCCAAGAGTTACCATAAGGAGTTGTATGAGAATACAAATCAGGAATGGAAATGGTGGATAGCTAAGAGATGTCCATCAGGATATAAATGGACACAAAAGCCTCTTAGGACCAAAAAGATATGGATGCCTAAAATCAGGAAAGAGGATTGATAAGTGCTTAATTACACATATCTTTTACCTCTAAAAACGAGCTTAAATGACCAAAAACAGACAAAAACTG